>LPNX010481002.1:28302-52387 GCA_001517045.1 Pseudotsuga menziesii
AAATCTCTTAGACTTTAACAAATGAGCCTTTTGATTCCACAAGGCACTATAGATCTTGCATGTCATAAAACACTTTAAATATTGCATGAATTATTGGAAATTAAAAGGCTTAAGGTATTGAATTTAGAGAGGTTAATAATAAAATTTAGGTTTGAGGGTGAGTGCAAGAAGATGAGGGACCTTTAAGTTGCAATCCTAGTTTTCAAAAACAACATCATGTTACCAAAAAATACATCAACCCGAGCCTGACATAGCAGTTGGTATGGTTCAACCCGAGCCTGACATGTCATGGAACATGTAGGATAGGAAGACAAATCGTGTGCGCGTTATATAACTACAAATCATGTGCGCGTTATGTAGTTCTAAAACGCGTGCACGATTTGTAAATTATAAAAAAAAATATTAAATACACAGTCTTGAACCCGCGGCCCATATGAGAGGTACGAATGGTCATATCAGTCTGGAATCGTTGGCCTAAAAGTGGGATATGACCATTATGTCAATATATAAAACATGATGGATGGTTATTTGAATCTATTCCATTATTTAAGGTTTAAATACATGGTTTAAAACAATACATTTTCCTATGGTCTCATGGGGCATGTGTTGTTCCCAAAATAAGCACAAATTCTTTATATAGGGATATTTATCCTATGAGTGAGATAAGCTTTCCATTTTGAGATATATCATGCCATAGATGATTAGCAATGCTCATTTCATGGTCCATAGACAAAATATAAGGTCTTAATCCATGGCATTCACGTTTGGGGATCATAGGCCATGCGTGGTCCCTCAAGCCATTACATATGCCCAACACACAAGCGGCCTTATAATTTGAGACTTAAAGGTAAATCTTAATAGTAAGAACAACAATTAAAAACTATAAACCTGATAGCACAATTCATAGATGGAATCTCCTTTTTTCTGGGACCAACGCTCTAGGAATCTCCTATGAGCATACTGTGAGAATTTAATAATAAACACTCAATAACGATAAATCTTTCAATTCACCAGAGACAACATATGCAAACTACTTTAATCTATCTCCTAAACCCTAAACCTCATACCTTCAATTCACCAGAGAAAACATATACAAACTACTTTAATCTATCTCCTAAGCCCTAAACCTCATACCTTCAAAGTGCAAGAATAGGCACAGGGATTTTCCATATTTTCTTTACTGTCCTCTTCCTGACAAATATGACATTCAGTTAATGTAGCATCTCCACTCTCCATGAGTGATTTCTGTTTAAAAACAAAATGACGAAAATTAATAGGAACTCAAGTAAAATATTTTAAAAAGAAAACAATTACCATTATCAAAGGAATAATGCGTATCAAGGTAAAAGATACTTCTCAAACAGAAGCAAAATTACCTCAGTCTTCACTAATACGTCTTCACGCAATCAAAATATCGCAAATCTTACTAACCTGAACCTGAGAGAGTTTTTTTGGGTGCTTTTTAGGACCCGGACCTGCCACTTCCTTTGGTTGATCCTTCAACCGAGTAGCATGACCGCCTAAGGTAAAGTGGCAATAAATGTTGTACTTTTTTTTAAATGGTTGCACACAATCCAACAAAAATTTGCCGCTGAATTTAACCGCGAAGGGCGGGCTAAATGTAATCAACTTGTATAATCTAATAAATGGGGTGGGTGCACGGCTAAACGAGATTAATTATAAATTTCATGATATTATGGAGGCCATATACCTTATACACGTTAATCTAGTGAAAATGAAGTCAAGGTTTGTGTTTATCTTATAAGTCAAGGCTTAAGACTTAAAAGGTTTAACATTTATTCTATAACTTTAAGGTTAAGGTTAGGACCCAAGGGTTTAGCTTTAGTTCTAAAATGTGTATAATTGCATAAACTTAGTACTAGAGTTATGTTTATAGGTATAAAGTTTTATTTATGGCTAAGAATTGCATAAAATGATTAACTCTTTGAACTTTGTTTAAACTTTAAACCCACGTTATGCTCTAATATGGATTTAACTTTGTTAAAGTTTTAATTCTATGAAAGATTTGTTTAAGATTTATATCAATCCATACTTGGTATAAACTATGGACTTAAATGTGGATTTTTAACTATGCGGAAGTTTGAAAGATAAGTTTAGAGGGCTCCACAACTGGCAAGTTTTAATGCTACGCCAAGTGGAAGGTTTGATGTTGCACTTTAGGCTTGAATGAGTGGCATGCAAGTTGAGAGTGCACCAAAGGTGGTTAATTGCTTTCCTTGCACTCTATTAAGTTGATGAAAATTAGCCCTCCACTTGTATGTTAGTTCTACTCTTTGTTGTTGGATGAGGTTTCCTTGGGTTTGGTTCGGATTTGGAAAGTGTGAAATAAAACTTTGTAGAAAATTTTGTTGGTTTTGGGTAATGAAAGTTTTTACAAATAGATATGGCTAAGGATTTTTTCTCTAATGTGAACTTGTGAGGATGATGATGTTCATGACGTCGATGGTGATGATGATGATGATGATGATGTTGATGATGTTGATGGTAATGAAGGTGATGACGATGATGAGGATGAGGATGATGATGTTCATGATGTTCATGATGAGGATGATGATGATGATGTTCATGATGTTCATGATGTTCATGATGAGGATAATGATGATGATGTTGATGGTGTTCATGATGTTGATGGTGATGGTGAGGATGATGATGATGATGTCCATGATGTTGATGGTGATGATGATGATGTTCATGATGTTGACGGTGAGGATGATGATGAGGATGATGTTGATGATGTTGATGGTGATGATGATGATGAAGGTGAGGATGGTGAGAATGATGATGAGGATGATCGTGATGATGTTGATGGTGATGATGATGATGAAGGTGAGGATGCTGATGATGATGAAGGTGATGACGATGATGAGGATGATGATGATGATGAGCATGATGATGATGATGTTCATAATGTTGATGGTGATGACAATGATGAGGATGATGATGATGAATGACGATGATGTTCATGATGTTGATGGTGAGGATGATGATGAGGATGATGATGAGCATGATGTTGATGTTCATGATGTTGATGGTGAGGATGATGATGATGTTCATGATGATTATGTTCATGATGTTGATGGTGAGGATGATGATGATGATGAGGAGGAGGATGATGATGAGCATGATGTTCATGATGTTGATGGTGAGGATGATGATGATGATGTTCATGATGTTCACGATGTTGATGATGAGGATGATGATGATGATGTTGATGGTGTTCATGATGTTGATGGTGATGGTGAGGATGATGATGATGATGTCGATGATGTTGATGGTGATGATGATGATGTTTATGATGATGATGGTGAGGATGATGATGAGGATGAGGTTGATGATGTTGATGGTGATGATGATGATGAAGGTGAGGATGATGATGATGATGATGATGAGGATGATGTTGATGGTGATGATGATGGTGAAGGTGAGGATGATGATGATGGTGAAGGTGATAACGATGATGAGGATGAGGATGATGATGAGCATGATGTTCATGATGTTGATGGTGAGGATGATGATGATGATGTTCATGATGTTCATGATGTTCATGATGAGGATGATGATGATGATGTTCATGATGTTGATGGTGGTGATGTTGATGGTGATGGTGAGGATGATGATGATGATGTCCATAATGTTGATGGTGATGAGAATGATGATGATGATGAGGATGATGTCGATGGTGATGATGATGATGAGGATGTTCATGATGTTCATGATGTTGATGATGAGGATGATGATGATGATGTTGACGGTGATGATGATGAGGATGATGATGATGATGTTCATGATGTTGATGGTGATGATGAATGATGATGAATGACGATGATGAGGATGATCATGAGGATGATGATGATGATGTTCATGATGTTGATGGTGATGATGATGATGAATGATGATGAATGACGATGATGAGGATGATCATGAGGATGATGATGATGATGTTCATGATGTTGATGGTGATGATGATGATGAGGATGATGATGACGTTCATGATGTTGATGATGAGGATGATGATGATGATGTTGATAATGTTGATGGTGATGATGATGAGGATGATGATGATGATGTTCACGATGTTGATGCTGATGATGAATGATGATGATGATGATGATGATGATGATGATGTTGATGAGGATGATGATGAGGATGAGCATGATGATGATGATGATGATGAGGATGATGATGTTCATGATGTTGATGATGTTGATGATGATGTTGATGTTGATGTTGATGAGGATGAGGATGATGATGTTCACGATGTTGATGGTGATGACGAATGATGATGATGGTGATGATGGTGATGATGATGATGATGATGTTCATGATGATGATGGTGATGATGAGGATGATGATGATGATGATATTCATGATGTTCATGATGAGGATGATGATGACGATGATGATACTGATGGTGATGATGATGAGGATGAGGATGATGATGTTCACGATGTTGATGGTGACGATGAATGATGATGATGCTGATGATGTTCATGATGTTGATGGTGATGATGAATGATGATGATGATGATGTTCATGATGATGATGGTGATGATGATGATGGGGATGATGATGAGGATGATGATGTTGATGTTGATGGTGATGATGATGAGGATGATGATGATGATGATGATGTTCATGATGTTGATGGTGATGATGAATGATGATGATGATGATGAAGGCGTTGATGATGATGATGATGATGATGAATGATGATGATGTTCATGATGTTGATGGTGATGATGATGAAGATAATGGTGATGGTCATGATGATGATGATGATGTTGATGGTGATGATTATGATAAGGATGATGATTTTGGTGATGATTATGATAAGGATGATGATGATGATGATGTTCATGATGTTGATGATGATGAACATGGCGATGTTGATGATGATGATCGATGATCAATGATCATGGTGATGATGATGATGATGATGATGATGATGAAGATGAATATGAAGATAATGACGATGATGATCATCTTGATGATGATGATGATGATGATGATGACAATGGTGATGATGATGAAGATGATGAGAAAGGTGATGATGATGATGATGATGACGACGACGATGGTGATGATGATGTTCATGATGTTGATGGTGATGATGAGGATGAGGATGAGGATGGGGATGAGGAAGAGGATGTTCATGATGTTGTTGGAGATGATGATGATGAGGATGATGAAGGTGATGATGAGGAGGAGGATGATGATGATGTTCATTATGTTGATGGTGATGATGATTATGAGGTTGATGATGTTGAACGATGATGATGTTAATGATGATGATGATGATGATGTTCATGATGTTGACGGTGATGATGATGAGGATGATGATGACGATGTTCATGATGTTGATGGTGATGATGATGATAATGATGATGATGGCAATGATGGCAATGGTGATGATGATGGTTATGATGATGATGATGATGATGATGATGAGAATGATGATCATGATGTTCATGATGTTGATGGTGATGATTATGATAAGGATGATGAAGGTGATAATGATTGTGATGATGATGACAATGACGACGATGGTGATAATGTTGTTGTTGATGATGATGATGATGGCAATGATGGAAATGGTGATGATGATGGTGATGACGATGGTGATGATGAAGGTGATGATGGTGAAGATGATGATGATGAAGATGGACATGATGAAGATGATAATGATTATCATGGGGATGTTGATGATGATAATGATGGTGATGGTGATGTTGATGATGAGGAAGGTGATGATGATGACGAGGAGGATGATGATGATGATGACGACGATGGTGATGATGATGATGATGATGTTGATGATGACGATGATGATGAAGCTAATGATGACGATGAGATTGAGGATGATGATAATGATGATGAGGATAATGATGATGGCGATGGTGATGATGATGATGATGATGAGGAAGGTGATGATGATGATGATGAATATGAAGGTAATGAAGATGATGATCATGTTGATGATGAGGAAGGTGATGATGATGATGACAACGATGGTGATGATCATGTTCATGATGTTGATGGTGATGATGATGTTCATGATGTTGATGATCATGAAGTTGAAGATGATGATCATGTTCATGATGATGAAGTTGAAGATGATGAAGAAGATGAAAATGATGAAGAACGATAATTTGGGTTTTGCATAACGCGCACGCGATTTGTGTGCATAAAACGCGCTCGCGTTTTGTTGATATATAACGCGCACGCGTTCTGTCTCATTAAATCGCGCTCGCGTTTATTTTAAATTCAAAAATCTTCCCTCCAAATGATAAGGCCAAGCCTCCACCCATGCTTTCATGGAATTCCTATGCCTATGTGTCTGCTTTGTACTTTGCTTCGGATTCAACATGCCTGTGCCTTGGAGTATGATAAACCATGGCAAATTCAGCATTATATTCATATTTTCAGTATGCTCGTGTTTAGCAGTTCATCTGATTATGCTGCACACATCCACTTTTTATGAGATTTTAGAAATAGATGTTGTTTTTTTTGCAGATTCTAAATAAGTAAATTTTAACAAGAATACATAATTTTTTCTTTTTTTTTCTTATTTATCTTGTGTCATCACTCCTCAACTCAAAAAACACACTGGTAGTGTTTCGTCCATATCTCTTTCGTTTCTCAACCATTTAAAAAAAAAATTGTATGGTGCACTAAAGAACACCAACCTCTACATGCTATAAAAAACCCATTTCTATATAATTGTATTAAGACATTCAAATGCTGCACCCACAAATGACGTACCGTTTTCAAGGTTTGATCTCTTAGATAATTAAAAAAAAAATTAAAAAAATTATTTTTATTATTAGAAAAATAGTCGTGCACTAGTCCTATATGTTCTCTATACGTATACCGGTTTTTGTAAGTTTATTCGATCATTTAGACACTCAGACGCTGCACCCACAAAAACATATACTTTATAAATTGTCCAAAAAATAAAAAGTGCACGTTAAAATTTATCAAACTTTAGATAGTTAACAACATTTTCAATAGAAAAAAAATATATATTTGGAAAGGTCATTCAATTTCCTACATTTCTTGTTTTTTACTGATCGCAAGATTCATTGTGTAAGTGTCTCAAAATATCTATGCAAGTTGATGGATGCCTGTTTTTTCAGTTTTGTATTGCATCTAACGTGCCAAAAGAGACCCTTGACTTCTTGCACACACCGTTGATATGCTTTGATTCTATTATTATTATTATTGAAATGTGAGATAATTTGATAGAAAAATATTTGAAAGGTTACAACATCTAATATTAAGATGTTATGTTTTATGATGTTTTTTTAGAACTCGTAGTGTTAAAAATATTGAATAATAAACTAAAAAAACTTAAATATATGCATATAACCATACCATCTTAACTCTAAGATCTAAAAAAATATATCTAAACACTTTTTTGAATCTTTCTAGATACTTAATAAATGCAAAATTAAAATACAACTATATTATACTAACTTATTTATTTAAAATCAAATAAATGTACCCAATCAAAATATAATTTTACATAACAGTATCAGTGTCAGCTAGACAGCCGGCCCTCCATGAAAACCGAATAGATACACAATGTAACCTATAACAATCAAAAGATATCCGAATCAAAATAAAATAACCATGCACACTATACACCACCCTCTATCGAAATAAAAAAAAGTACACAATATCTATCAAAATCAAATAAGTACACACTATATCTGGTGGCAATGAAATTATATCAAAATAAAATAGCTACACACGACCTTATATCACAATCAAAATATAATTTTGAGATAATAACACTGAAAGAGGAGCTAATTTCTATGATGCAGCTGGTTTAATCTAGGAGCGCTGGCAGGAACAGCTCGTCCTTGGTTATGAATTATCTTCTGTTTATCTGCTGCTTTAGTCTAGAAACAGGTGATGCCACGCCTACTGCATTGCATTTCCCCAGCGGGAGAAGTGAGCCTGTAGCCATGCCCTTCTGTCAAGAACAACAAGTGGTGCCATCCCTACTGCATTTCCATTTCCCCAGTGGGAGAAGTGAGCCTCTAGCCATGCCCTTGTAGCCATGCCCTTCTGTCAAGAACAACAAGTGGTGCCATCCCTACTGCATTTCCATTTCCCCAGTGGGAGAAGTGAGCCTCTAGCCATGCCCTTGTAGCCATGCCCTTCTCTCGAAATCAGGTGGTGCACTTCCCAAGCGGGAGAACTGAGCCTGTAGACATGCCCTTCTCTCATCCTTGGGCTGAGCCAAAGCAACATACAGAGGCTTGTTAAAAACCATGATCACTTTCATCTGTGTCAGAGCTCGAGATGCTTCATCCGGAGATGCGAAGGCAACAAATCCAAAACCTTTACTGTGTCCATGAGAATCCCTCATTACTTTGCATTAAGTGATTGTGCCGTAACGAAAGAACATTTCTCTCAACTTCTCGTCATCAATGCTATCATCTAAATTCTTCAAATAAAGATTTGTTCCACATGGCCGTCTCGACTCAGACATGTTACGCGCTTTTTCAACATACCATTCCTTGCCATCAATTTTCTTGACATTTAAGCTATCTGCAGGAACAACTTGTCCAGGAACAGGTGGTGCCACGCCAACTGCATTTCGCAAGCGGGAGAATTGAGCCTGCAGCTATGCACTTCTCTCATCTTTGCGCTGAGCCAGAGAAACATAAAGAGGCTTGCCCAGAACCATTTTCCCTTTCATTTCCGCCAGAGCTCGGGATGCTTCATCAGTAGATGCGAAGGCAACAAATCCAAAACCTTTACTATGTCCATGAGAATCCCTCATTACCTTGCATGAAGTGATTGTACCATAACCAGAGAACATTTCTCTCAGCTTCTCGTCATCAATGCTATCATCCAAATTCTTCGTAAAAAGATTTGTTCCACATCGCCCCCTCGATTCAGACTTGTTCCGTGCCTTGTCAACATACCATTCCTTGCCATCAATTTTCCTGCCATTTAAATTATGAACGCAGTTTGCTGCATCTTCTGCATTCTCAAAATTGACAAATCCCAAACACTTTCATTTTCCCTCTGCATCCCTCATCACCAGCACACTCGTAATTGTTTCATACTCGCGAAATTAATTTCTCAAGTCCTAGTTAGTCAGAGATTCTGATAAATTCTTAACAAAAACATTCTTAAACTTGTCATTAAATATGCTCGCCTCTTCTTGATTCGTTGCCATTGTCTTTTGCTTCAAAGCGTTCCAAAATCCGAACCGCTGCAGAAGTTCGCTAGTTCAAAATCAAACCGAAGGAAAACCCACCGCTACTCTTTGTGTTTGTAGATTTCTCTCGTCTTTTAAATGTAATTCAACCCTGGGCACCTCTATATAAATAAAGGATCGGAGGTCGACTCACCACTAGCTGATTCACTCCTAGAGATCAGGAGCACCGCAAATTCCAGTAATATATAACCAATAATATATCTATTTATATGTAATTAATGGGACTTGGAGGAGAAAGACCGGTGTTGTTTTTGTGGTTCTATCGACAAGGTTTTATGAAGTGAATTTTATTTTATTTTTTTAGGTGGGCCCATTTTTTATTTTTTACTTATTTCTATTTCTTATGCCCATATTTTTACAACAATGAATCAACTCATGCTGTTGACAATTTATTAGAGGAGGGTCTTCCTCTACCCACGGAATTTGGTTTTAACGATCATAGAATATTATATTATATATATATATATATACTAAAATGTTTTTTTTTTTTTACTTTATATTTTATTTACACAATTTGATATGTTTTTTAAACTATTTTTAGTGAAACTTTATATAAAGGGTTTTTTAAGGATATTCTATTATGTAGCACTTTAAGGTTCATAGGTCTTGAGAATTCAATGTTTTATATTTTTTTGGAGAGGTAGAAAATGTATGGGAAATAGGGTTTAATTATTTTTCATGCATTTTAATTTGTTTTGTTTAAAATTGTGATCTATTTATTGGTGTTGTTGTTATGATTTTATTCATTTTCTATTTTTTATGTGATGTGAGAAGAAAACTATTGAAAACAACAACTTCATAAAACATGTCAAAAATCCATGACATAGTTTATTTTAATGTCATAATTCATCCACATTAATAAAAACAATTAATATGATATGCACTAAGAAAATGAGTAGTATGTGTCAAGAGGTCTTTTAGACCTTTACTACACAGGTGATGTGATTCTACAAAGAATAAAAAATTTCCATGCCATACCATCTCTTCTCTTATGACCTTTTTACAAGGCATGAGAATGCACATCTTGGTAAAAGTGTCAATTACCTTTTGGGGCAAGTTAACACCCAAAAATGCTGCCCATTCTCTCGGGCATTCATGTTGTTGTCTCCCACACATTTTTGGAGCTCCTCGGCATTCTCCATGGATGCTTTTGCAGTGTTCTTCATCTTTCCCATGGCTAGGAAGTGGTTTTGTTGACATTCAGTGGATGGGATCTCTGTTGGGCGTTTTTGTGTTGTTTCTACATTCCCACGGTTGGGAATTTCATGTTTTATGTGTTGCACAACCAATGGGGCACAAATCCACGATTTCAGGACTGAGGGAGTCGTTTTGGCCCACGTGAAGTCATAGTTCATTTTTGGAAACGAATTGCACACGATGGGTTGTTTTACTGAATTGCCATTTCCGATTTCGGCCTCCATGAAGTTTTTCATCAATCTGAGAACTTACATTGCTGTGTATGCCTCTGCTGTTTTGATTTGAACTAGTTTGGGAGTGGAAATGGGGTCTGGACTAGCTTGATAAACCTAATGTGAGAAGGAACCTCAGAGACAGATCTAGGGGGATGGTTTTCTTCTTTGCACGCCCTGAATAGCACTGAATGGGAAGGCATAGCCTCAGGGACTGTGTAGCAAAGAAGGGGATGCTTCCTTGTGTTGGGTGTGTAGATGTTTTAAAAGCTAGGATAGATGTGGCGCAGGTGTCTATACACCATACACTACCCTCTATCAAAATCAAATAAGTACACACTATCTATCGAAATCAAATAAGTAGACACTATACCTGGTAACAATGAAATTTTATCAAAATAAAATAGCTACACACGACCTTATATCACAATCAAAATATAATTTTGAGATAATAACACTGAAAGAGGAGCTAATTTCTATGATGCAGCTGGTTTAATCTAGGTGCGCTGGCAGGAACAACACTGCATGGTCATTCATTAAATCACATAATCAAGGTTGCAATGTGTTCATTATCAATCGTTGTTAGCAGAATACACATATATTTCATAATACATACATTATGATTCCGAAAACATAACATAGAGCTACAAATCTGTAGAAGGCCCAAAACTCACATAGTGGAACTATGGTTGTGATACCACTTTGTTATCCTCGCTTTTACGATAAGTTTGAGATAATTTCCTCAAATTTTTCTTGAAATCTCACATTATTCAAAAGTTTTTATCATGGTAAAAAAAATCTTTATTCAAATACTAAGGCAAGAAATCTAACCAATGAAGGAACTTTGACAAAATAACTCTAACCAAAGTGTGATTTTGAAAAAAAGAGCAATTTTGAGCTGAAATCATTTGTTTATCAAACATTGTATACATGTATTTTATCCATTTTTCATTGGTCGAATTTCCTACCATGGGAATAGTTATCGAGTTAAAGTAATGTTCCTTCCTTTCCTACCTTCAATTAATTCCATTAACTCGTTAAATTTGATGCATGGTGAAAGTTCTTTCTTTGGTAAAGATTCCTTCATTGTTCAAGGTCCATTCCTTCATTATAATTATCATTCCTTCACCATAGTTCCTTCTTTGGTCAAAGTTCTTGACTTCCTTGGTTAGATCTCTTTCCTGCATTAGATCTCCTTCTCCAGTTAGAATTACTACCTTCTTCAAAGCTATTTTGCTAGTAAAAATCCATTCTTTGGCCAAAGTTGCTACCTTCATTAGATTTATCACCTTCAACAAGGTTCCTTCCTTCACGCATCGGCTAAAGTTACTACCTCCATCAAAGTTGCAATGTTCATCAAATTTCTTACCTTGTTTAATAAGAGTTCATGGTTCTCGCATCAAAGTCCTTATAGATCATCTTAGTCATCTTGGTCACCTTCATTAGTTTGAGTTCCTACCCTCAAAAATTTCTTTCATTGTCTAAGGCTTCCTCGAATTCCTTTTTTGGGTTTTTGGCCTTCCTCAAAGTTCTTTCCTTTGTTTTACTTACTTTGTTAATGGCATGGATTCATTGAATTTAGGGAAAAATTGTTGTCTTGGTTGTAAAAAGGAAGAGGTAACTTATTAAAACACCTTACAAATTGATCTTACTTAATTATTTTTCATTATTAAAAAGTATTGATCTTTCATTTATCTGTTTCTCTTAGACTCTATCAAATATTGTCTGATATTTCCCCATTTTATTCTCTTTTGGATGATATTACCTTATAATACATGTGTACCTTATGATGGCTTGTTAACAATCTAGATGAAACTACATATGAACCAATGGCATGGGTAAATTCATCGAATAATATCTCTAAAATAAGCTCGTCCTCTTTGTCTACCATGCTACTAAAGGTGGTGATGTAGGAAATAACTCAAATGAACTCAAAAAAATTTAAATGATATGGTGGTGAAGAGATTTGTGCCTCTTATGAAAGAATTGCACGTGGGATCCAATGTCCCAAATCAAGACTTCGAGAAATAACAATTCAAGCCACAATAATCAATGTTCATTTCCTTACATAAACCATTATAAATTTATTAGCTAAAACTCTCGTTAAATAATTCATATCACAATTTTAACTTGTCCACCTCAACCAAAGTTCTTTGCATAAGGTTGGCCAAATTTTTTCGTAAGTTTACATTGTTATTATATTAAAATGAACATAGGATGACATGTTTATTTTTATTTTTATCATTTTTATATGTTGTGTATCAATTTCATCGTTAAATAAAATCGTCGTGAAATAGATTTTTATTTTGTTTCAACAACTAAATATTTAATTACTTATGGATAAGTTAGATTCTCTCAATTTAACAATTTGAGATGAAATGAATATATTTCCAAATAATTAGTCCATGAGGATTCAATGTACATAGTGAGTAGAGAAAACAATGGGTACAATTTCTTCTATTGTTTAGCTTGGGAGTGTAATAGTATACAGCATAGTAAATGTCGTATATTCAGTAAACACCATTACATTTCATGATGGTGCACAAGAAGTATGGAGGTTAGATAAGAAAGAAATTTTGAGGAGATTATAGTTGAATGAATTATGACATTGAATATCATTATAAGAATAATCAAAAGGGTCTTGACACTCCTTCCATTCATAAATAGGTTTAAAATATCAAACACATTTTGTCTTATGATATCTTCTTTCCCAATACTTTCATTCGATGCTTTACCTATGGATTCATTTTGTTCTCATGTAGAGGGTGATATGCACAAAATTGTTGATTACAAAGTCCTTCGAGTGAATGACTGCAAAAATATGATGGTTATTCAAACGAGATACAAATTGTACTAAGAAGAAATGTTCAATGAAAAACCACCACGGAAAAGAACTAGAGCATATTATGTAAAATATTTGAACAGTCAAGAGCCATGAGTTTTCTAAATTTATATTCATTTCCATACATGTATTTATTGACACAAGTTCAATTCTAAAATGTATATAGTGAAGTAGGCTTTTTCTAATATTATTTGTTTACAACATAGAGATGACGTAAATATCCTACCATTGAACAATCAACCAATGTAAGTTTTCTAAAATTCTCGTTCAATTATATGACTATTTTTTTAATACACATTCAATACCACAAAATATTTAAGGAAACACCATTTTTTTTTGACATCCTTTCCTTATAACAAAAGGCTATATATACACAAGAGAGAGAAAACAATTTCAAATTAATTGTTGAAAACCTATATTATAAGTTTGTAAAACTATTATCTAGTTCTATGTCCTTTTCAAATATAATTTCAACACTACATATGTATTTTTCTTTGCATTCGTTTGTTTTCTAAGTTGTTGTATGGGGTCATGCCTTTAATAACTTTACAATAATGTTACAACATCCTCTTGCAATTTAACCGTTTGATGCACTCCTTCAAAATCATGTATAACACTATGGTCATTAGAGTTTCCATTGTCTAGAACCACATGTTTAATACTAGACTCACTTACTCCAATTGTGCCTTAATATCAATGACAAGAGACCCAAGAAAAAACTTCTACAACTAACCAATAACATATATTTCTTGAGTGGGATTTTGGGTTCAAACCCTAGTCTTAGTTTGCGACAACTTTTACTAATCCATTTCATGCGCATCATCTATTAGATAGTTGTACATAATTTATTGGCAACTCAACAAGTTCAAATGGTATGTAAATATAATGCTTCCTTTCTTCTTAGCAATAGATAGAGGAACTTTAAATTTTTTGTAGAAGTTTGATAGGAAATACATATATTGGGAAAACTTAGGTAACATCCTAGGTCTTCCTTCAAACCATAATATCGAATCACAATACAAATCTCAAAATATAAGAACATACACTTTCTCTCCAAATATGTCTTATGTCCCCAAGAAAGCGAGTTTAAATCATTTCCAGTGAGTATCTTGTTAGACATTGGTTCAACGCTCCTCGTGAGTTTCGTGACATGGACTAACCACCTCCCAAGATCCTAACTCTAGCCATTGTAACAGCAATTAACACGTGCAAGTTTTTGGTCTAAAAGCAATCGTGATTCCAACATATCTTTCCCACTCCTCCAAGAAACAAATCTTCAACTCAAACTCGACATAAACTATAAGGGGATTTATGTCATAAAGATGAATTGAATCAAACTCATGGTTATATCGACCCCTGAATATCAAACCTTGGAATGGTGGAAGGAAACCATGACAAGAATTAAAAAAATATCTACCATATTGTTTTGATACTCGGTTAATGTGATAAAGCGATACTTATTACAACAATATTGTTTATTTATTTGGTCTTCATTGTTCATTTCTAGTCATAGATCTTAATTTCCAAATTAAAAAACATTTTAGACCAAAATATGAAACTAAGAATAAGGTCTACATGTGGGCATGGAAAAAGGCACATAACATTAGTGAGGATGTTTCTCGCCATTAAGTAGGATTTGTTACATAAAGATGAAATTTAATGATAATAATAGTTTATTGAGCAATTTGTTGTACTCAATTATTGTATTATAGGTTGTAACTCTAACATGTAATGATATGAGCAAAGAAAAACTATATATGAAAGGAGGTAAATGAAATAAAAATGCACTCAATTTAGAATCTAAAATTGAAAGTGTGTACATCGTTTACATAAACTATTGAACATGTTGACCTTACAAAGATTGTCAAAATCCATGCCATATTTGATTTTAATGTCATACCATCCACATGTATACAAATAATTCATGTTATACTCATATGGACTAAGACAATGACTACCTAAATATTGTTTTATCTTAAGGTCTCTTAGACTTTAACAAATGAGCCTTTCGATTCCACAAGGCACTATAGATCTTGCATGTCATAAAACACTTTAAATATTGCATGAATTATTGGAAATTAAAAGGCTTAAGGTATTGAATTTAGAGAGGTTAATAACAAAAGTTAGGTTTGATATGCTTTGACTCTATTATTATTATTATTGAAATGTGAGATAATTTGATAGAAAAATATTTGAAAGGTTACAACATCTAATATTAAGATGTTATGTTTTATAATGTTTTTTAGAACTGGTAGTGTTAAAAATATTGAATAATAAACTAAAAAAACTTAAATATATACATATAACCATACCATCTTAACTCTAAGATCTAAAAAATTATATCTAAACACTTTTTTGAATCTTTTTGGATACTTAATAAATGCAAAATTAAAATACAACTATATTATACTAAGTTATTTAATTAAAATCAAATAAATGTACACAATCAAAATATGATTTTACATAACAATATCAGCTAGATAGCCCGCTCTCTATGAAAACCGAATAGATACACAACGTAACCTATAACAATCAAAAAGATATCTGAATCAAAATAAAATAACCACGCACACTATACACTACCCTCTATCAAAATCAAATAATATCTGAATCAAAATAAAATAACCACTCACACTGTACACTGTACACTATACACTACCCTCTATCAAAATCAAATAAGTACACACTATACCTGGTAACAATGAAATTATATCAAAATAAAATAGCTACACACGACCTTATATCACAATCAAAATATAATTTTGAGATAATAACACTGAAAGAGGAGCTAATTTCTATGATGCAGCTGGTTTAATCTAGGAGCGCTGGCAGGAACAGCTTGTCCTTGGTTATGAATTATCTTCTGTTTATCTGCTGCTTTAGTCAAGAAACATGTGATGCCACGCCTACTGCATTGCATTTCCCCAGCGGGAGAAGTGAGCCTGTAGCCATGCCCTTCTGTCAGGAACAGCAAGTGGTGCCATCCCTACTGCATTTCCATTTCCCCAGTGGGAGAAGTGAGCCTCTAGCCATGCCATTGTAGCCATGCCCTTCTCTCAAAAACAGGTGGTGCACTTCCCAAGCGGGAGAAGTGAGCCTGTAGACATGCCCTTCTCTCATCCTTGGGCTGAGCCAAAGCAACATACAGAGGCTTGTTAAAAACCATGATCCCTTTCATCTGTGTCAGAGCTCGAGATGCTTCAACCGGAGATGCGAAGGCAACAAATCCAAAACCTTTACTGTGTCCATGAGAATCCCTCATTACTTTGCATGAAGTGATTGTGCCTTAACGAAACAGCATTTCTCTCAACTTCTCGTCATCAATGCTATCATCTAAATTCTTCAAATAAAGATTTGTTCCACATGGCCGTCTCGACTCAGACATGTTACGCGCTTTTTCAACATACCATTCCTGGCCATCAATTTTATGACATTTAAGCTATCTGCAGGAACAACTTGTCCAGGAACAACTTGTCCAGGAACAGGTGGTGCCACGCCAACTGCATTTCGCTAGCGGGAGAATTGAGCCTATAGCCATGCGCTTCTCTCATCTTTGCGCTGAGCCAGAGAAACATAGAGAGGCTTGCCCAGAACCATTTTCCCTTTCATTTCCGCCAGAGCTCGGGATGCTTCATCAGTAGATGCGAAGGCAACAAATCCAAAACCTTTACTATGTCCATGAGAATCCCTCATTACCTTGAATGAAGTGATTTTACCATAACCAGAGAACATTTCTCTCAGCTTCTCGTCATCAATGCTATCATCCAAATTCTTCATAAAAAGATTTGTTCCACATCGCCCCCTCGATTCAGACTTGTTCCGTGCCTTGTCAACATACCATTCCTTGCCATCAATTTTCCTGCCATTTAAATTATGAACGCAGTTTGCTGCATCTTCTGCATTCTCAAAATTGACAAATCCAAAACACTTTGATTTTCCCTCTGCATCCCTCATCACCAGCACACTCGTAATTGTTCCATACTCGCCAAAGTAATTTCTCAAGTCCTAGTTAGTCAGAGATTCTGATAAATTCTTAACAAAAGCATTCTTAAACTTGTCATTAAATATGCTCGCGTCTTCTTGATTCGTTGCCATTGTCTTTTGCTTTTGCTTCAAAGCGTTCCAAAATCCGAACCGTTGCAGAAGTTCGCAAGTTCAAAATCAAACCGAAGGAAAACCCACCGCTACTCTTTGTGTTTGTAGATTTCTCTCGTCTTTTAAATGTAATTCAACCCTGGGCACCTCTATATAAATAGAGGATCGGAGGTCGACTCACCACTAGCTGATTCACTCCGAGAGATCAGGAGCACCGCAAATTCCAGTAATATATAACCAATAATATATCTATTTATATGTAATTAATGGGACTTGGAGGAGAAATACCGGTGTTGTTTTTGTGGTTCTATCGACGTGGTTTTATGAAGTGAATTTTATTTTATTTTTTAGGTGGGCTCATTTTTTATTTTTTACTTATTTCTATTTCTTATGCCCATATTTTTCAACAATGAATCAACTCATGCTGTTGACCATTTATTAGAGGAGGGTCTTCCTCTACCCACGGAATTTGGTTTTAACGATCATAGAATATTATATTATATATATATATTAAAATGTTTTTTTTTTTACATAGAATATTATATTATATATATATATTAAAATGTTTTTTTTTTTACATAGAATATTATATTATATATATATTAAAATGTTTTTTTTTTTTTACTTTATATTTTATTTAAACAATTTTATATGTTTTTTAAACAATTTTTAGTGAAACTTTATACAAAGGGCTTTTTAAGGATTTTCCATTATGTAGCACTTTAAGGTTTATAGGTCTTGAGAATTGAATGTTTTACATTTTTTTGGAAAGGTAGAAAATGTATGGGGAATAGGGTTTAAGTATTTTTCATGCATTTTAATTTGTTTTGTTTAAAATTGTGACTTATTTATTAGTGTTGTTGTTATGATTTTATTCATTTTCTATTTTCTATGTGATGTGAGAAGAAAACTATTGAAATCAACAACTGTTACAAAACATGTCAAAAATCCATGACATAGTTTATTTTAATGTCATAATTCATCCACATTAATAAAAATAATTAATATGATATGCACTAAGAAAATGAGTAGTATGTGTCAAGAGGTCTTTTAGACCTTTACTACATAGGTGATGTGATTCTACAAAGAATAAAAAGTTTGCATGCCATACCATCTCTTTCCTTATGACCTTTTTACAAGGCATGAGAATGCACATCTTGGTAAAAGTGTTAATTACCTTTTGGGCCAAGTTAACACCCAAAAATGCTGCCCATTCTCTCGGGCATTCACGTTGTTGTCTTCCCCATGTTTTTGGAGCTCCTCGACATTCTACATGGATGCTTTTGCAGTGTTCTTCATCTTTCCCAATCCTAGGAAGTGGTTTTGTTGACATTCAGTGGATGGTATCTCTGTTGGGTGTTTTTGTGTTGTTTCTACATTCCCATGGTTGGAAATTTCATGTTTTATGTGTTGCAGAACCAATGGGGGACAAATCCACGATTTCAGGGACTGAGGGAGTCGTTTTGGCCCACGTGAAGTCATAGTTCATTTTTGGAAACGAATTGCATAGGATGGGTTGTTTTACTGAATTGCCATTTCCGATTTTGGCCTCCATGAAGTTTTTCATCAATTTGAGAACTTACATTGCTGTGTATGCCTCTGCTGTTTTGATTTGAACTGGTTTGGGAGTGGAAATGGGGTCTGGACTAGCTTGATAAACCTAGTGTGAGAAGGAACCTTAGAGCCAGATCTAGGGGGGTGGTTTTCTTCTTTTCACGCCCTGAATAGCACTGAATGGGAAGGCATAGCCTCAGGGACTGTGTAGCAGAGAAGGGGATGCTTCCTTGTATTGGGTGTGTAGATGTTTTAAAAGCTAGGCTAGATGTGGTGCAGGTGTCTATAGCTCTCTCGTTGTGCTCACTATCTTTGGAGTCATCTTTTCCAGCTCCTCTGCAGCCTGATAAACCCAACTCTGTTGGCTTGGATGAGTTTTTGTCGTATCCTTGGCTATGTGTGAGTCTGGTAGTGTTCCCTTATTCCTTGTGAGAATGATGCCCAGCTCGGGGGTGGCAATGATGATCAAAGATTGATGAGCACACTGGCCTATGGTTAGGTGGAACGTTGCAGCAACATAGATGGTTGTGGGACGAGCTTCTTTCAAGATAAGTATCTCTGTGTTAATCTCTGCATTTGTATTTTCTTGATGAAATATGATGAACATGTTTAATGTATTGAATCGATGAATTGCTTCCGATGTATAATTGCAATTGTATGCATCTGTGTATGTTTTATTTCAATGCATTTTTATATTTATGTTCATCGGGCTTGTTTGCCAGGATAAGATAGCATCATGGCCGCATTCCCCCTCGGGTAGACGGGAGGGGATGTGATAGTTTATGTAGACTATAGAGAAACCCATCCTTGAGATGATATTCAACCTTTTTATCACCTTCTTCTACAATATCCCACCATTGTAGCTATTGAAACACCTCTTCAATATCCTCTTCTTTTATGTATGCCTCTTTGTATGCATCATGGGTGAAAGACTCAAGGTGCATAATGTAGCATCCCTCTCACAGCCCCTAGATATCTTTGTAATTTATGAATGATTTTTGTAATTTAATTATGGTGAGGAGCTCAAGGCCAAGGCCCCACCAGAAAGAAATAAAAGATATATATATATATGAAATTGATCCTTGAAAACTCACAAAGTACTAGCAAAAACCCTAAACGACTTAATCTCCTAGTAAGTAGTGACGAGGCTGATATATTCAATTAACGAATGAATGGATCCGACTCTTTTAAACAAGATGTCTTACCCAAAAACCTAAGCATGGCATCTAGTACCAAGGAAGGCATCGTGAAATACATTTTTAAACCTTACCCAAGGCTGCTTGGAATGGGTACCATGTAAAACATTCAAATGATATGAGCATATATATATAGATATATGGATTATACTATAACAACCTAAACAGTAAAAATATGACATTATTACTTAAGAGGTAGGTGTGGGGATTTATTCCCTATACACTAAATTAGTTAAGAAAGGGATACGTTTCCAGGAGAAAAACGTGGCTGATATTCCCACATTAGGAGGAAAGACTTGGGAATCATTCCCGTAACTAGAAAAGAGTGCCATCTGTCAGAAAATAAGGGAAAACCAATTTATTTTCTTCCAACGGCCATCAATTAAGGCATAGGAATATTTGCCTTGATAAGGGGAGTGCTTGCGGAATTTTGGGAATACCTGTGTATGTTGTAAGCTAAAATCTCTACATCTCCAGGAAGAAGGGAATTGATGCGCCCTTTAAGAAGGGGGCTTTGTGTTTGATATGGGGGCGACCTCTTGAGATGAGAGGGAAACAAGTTTAGCCAAGGTACATTGTGCTGGCATTCCTACCAGTGAAGGAGCATTCGACCCTTCTAGGTGTGTGGTACGGATTTAGGTATGATTGAGTGTTCATGCGTGTTTGTTTGGATTTAAGCATGTGGACCTTCCTTTTGAGTCTATGGGATTGACCTGTATGTTCGTTTTGATGGAGTCTTATAATTTATTTTGTGTGGAATTTTCCTCGAAAAGATAATTATGTGATTATGTATTTGATTGGAGAAACTTAGGTTGAAATATTAATAATAACTATTTTGGTGATGGTGTAATGGATGATGCCAAGTTTGCGTATGTACCGAATGCACCGCCTAGTTTGATTTTCAAACCTGCCTGTGTGTTTTTGGGTGATCGACTTGCTTCTGGATCCATGGAGGGATTTTTTTTTATTCCTGTCCTGCGTTAGGGTTTAGGTAATCATCCAAGACCCACAAGTTAGTTTTACACCTTGGATCCTTTATTTTCTTATGGGTCCAGCCCAAATCCTTGGATGGGTTTGTAGCATATTTTTTCATTGTTGATTTGACCTGGTAATTTCAAAGTAGAGCTAGTATGCGTGGACCTTCTTATGCCTACGATCTGCTCTGGGGTTTCCTCCTAGATAGTCCTAAATACATGGGTGCAGTTATGACCTGATTCAACGATGAGCCGATCTGATTCATCCAGGAATCTCTTTTACTTCGATGAGGCTCTCCTTATTATATAGGGATCGAATTCCCATTGGAGATCGCCTATCCAATTCTGTTCACTCAATCAGACCTTTTTTGGATATCCCCACGTGATCAATGCAACGTATCATGTATATACCCATAAACTAGATTTGTGGATTGAAGGTTACAGCATAGCATTGTTTAGGATATATTATGGCTGTCATTATGGATGGTTCACGTGCCTTAAATCTGTGAGATGGAGTTTTACCATTTACCATGTGAGTTGGGCGTTTTTAAAATGTGTTTCCCTCATGGAGATATGCCAGTTATCATGGTAACGAGATTTTGTTTTTAGTATTTGACATTGTAACCTTGCATGGAGTAGCTCTTTGTTGCTTTGTAGAGTTTTGTTACTTAGGGTACCTCGGTAGTCTGAGCTCTAGGTGGGGAAATCGAATTCCAGGTGAGAAATACCCTGAAAGATTTAAGTTATATCCTCTAAAAGGATAGGAGGCCAAACTCTAATTTCAAATCTGCAATAGAAGAATGGTGCTCAGCCTTACCACATAGGTTTGCATCTAGAATGTGCCTATATGATTATTGCATATTTACTAACGCTGCATCTATAAAATTTTATGTGCTTTAACCAGATAAAATCGTTGTTTTTCTAGGACTGCATGATCTCGTATTAATCCTCTCAGTCTAGAGACTTTATTCCTTAGGGGGAATTATTTTATTGTCTCTTCATCTTAAATATTCGAGGAGGAAAGGCTCGACACTAAAATAATTAGACTTGTTCTTTTTTAGTAACAGTGAAGCAAAGACTCTTTTATCCATTTTGCACACATAATGGCATCGAGGTATAAGAGGTACATTACATATGGTATCAGAGCGAGAGTCGAAATGCTCAGGTCTATTGGGCTCAAAATGTTTCCACATATTTTGTTTTGACTAACTATTGAGTTTTGCTTGGTGATAACAGAAAATCAACAAGTTCACTGTGTGCGGCCAATCTAGGTACCTTAAGTTATGCCAAAAGCAAATTGTTTTTGACCTTGTAATTATACAGGAGAAGGAGGAACATCTTCTCAAGATCACAATAAATATGGCCACTACCTTTCCCACTTCCCCGTTATGCCAACGACATAAGTGCAGAGGTAACTGGATACTTCCTTTATTTTATTTCGAAAGGATTTATGAATGGCTAATGCAATTGATGCATCTTTATCTAGATTGCATTAGAAAATTCTTGGCAAGGTACAAGAGTCTTTCAAGAAAATCTCACGGTCGTTAAAGGAACTATAATAATTCTGCCATAATAATATAGGAACTGAATTATTATTAACAACATGATGTATGATGGCACTAAGAAGGTTGCGTAGTTGATTGTAGTACTGCTAAAGACCTAATGAGAATCAAGTATTGATTATGAGTTTTCTAAACCTAAGTTAGGATTCATTAAAAATAATAATAATAATAATAATAATAATAAAAATAAAAATATAAAAAGGGGTAAGTGATACTCCCGAGTCTTAGAAGTATTATTGTGTAAGGAAATATGGTTAGATATGTGTAGTTGTAAATATACATACACAACTTGCCTAAATTCCTTGGGATAGCAAGGTAGCTATAAAATGGGAGCTTGATTGATAATTTAGGAATAACTGTGTTACCCTTGAAAACTCTCAGAAAATAAAATAAAAATAAAAATTATGTGCCGCAGACTTTTACTTATAATGAAATGGTTTAGCCAAGAGGATAAGAACTAGTAAAGTGGTAGCCATGCTAAAACTTGCGTTTGCAACACAACTCTTGATGGATATTCCCTGTATTTGGAAGTCACTGTTTAAAGCATTTCGGTATACTCTAATGAGTCACATCCTCTGCTATCCTATATTCGTAATAATTCACCAAGCCTAAGATTCTAGTTAAGTATTTGATGAAGACCAAATGCTAATATTATAGCCTAGTTCACTGACTTAAACATTGGTTACTTGACCCATGCATTGTAACTTTGGTGGTTTAATGACAAGCATGTCATACATCTGAAACTAGGCTTATCTTACCATGGGAGGCTTGTTTCCTGTGTAATCTCTTTGGGCATTAACATTGTCGAAGAATTTTCTTTAAAATCATTGAGTATATAAATCTTGAAAGTGGATGTCATCAGTCCTCTAACAATCATGCATTCAATTACTTCAGATATGGGTTCACTGTCGGTTGGAATTTTGCTTCAATCACATTGGTTTGCTGCTAACCTTTTGGTTGAATATTTGGATCCTTAATTAGTATCAAAATTAAATCGATGACATAGGCATCAATTCTGAACTTGTTTGTAGTTGATTGCTGAAATTTTACAAATTGAAATCTGGTTATTGGTGACTTTCCTTTTGAATACTAAGGATTGAGTTAATGCTTAAAGAAGGTTTGACATAATAGGAAAATGAAGGATGAGAGTTGATAATGATTTTGTTGTGTGTTAAACCTTATTGCTGGTGATAT
>LPNX010481002.1:52424-65598 GCA_001517045.1 Pseudotsuga menziesii
GAATATGCTAGGGTTATTTTGATATTGGTGAATGATGTTAAACATCTTGAAAGGTCTTGTTATAGTTACAAGTACTAACTTCTTAACTGCTAAGTAAATGAATTCTTAGAATCATGCTCTTATTGGCGAATGTCTAGAAATGGGTTCTGTGCTTGGGTTAGAGTTTGATTTTGAAATATGTTATGTTTTGATTTAGCTCACGGATGGAATTTTCATTTTGGGTATTGATCTAGCAGACTAATTGTTGAAGGGATGTGTATTAATGTCATCTATCATTTCAAGATTCAAGTAAGAACCCTAACATTGATCCTAGAGCTAGATTAAAAAGGTCTTATTGGTAATCTTGGGATTAAAGCCATTGATAATTTGATAGCATTTTGCTTGGGTCATACTGAGATTGGCATTTTAAAAGCTTATAGGGATTGGATTTATCCAAATATATTGATAAGTAAGTTGGTGAATGATGTATAAGATTATAAGCTAACCTCACAAAATATGCCAAGAACACTATCAGTCGAAGTGGACTGTTTGAAAAGTAATTATTGCCGTAGATAATGAAGTTAAGTACTAGTGATGTTTTACTTGATATGAATTGCTGGATCTCAAGTTTTACAACCTAACTATGGATGATGTTGTTTACATACTAACAATGCATGCTTTTCCAGGATTATGGCTCTTACTACAACCAACGTGCATTATGGTATGTGAATCCTCATGCATGTGTAGTTGCACTCAATTACTTATAAAAGAGTAAGGAGTAATTTTGCTAGATTATCTATGAGGCTATCTAGCTCATGAATGGTGATTAAAATCGATGCAAACTATGAAACTCTGATAATTGATTATTGATATTTTTTGGGATTATCGATGAATGCCTTAATTGACCACCTATGGAGGGATTGCAGGCATTGAAATTGTGCCCATGATGAGTGCTGGAGCTCTCGGATTATAATGAGTTACAAAGATATGAGAAAAATCTCATGCGCATAAGGTTGCTACCATAAGGAAAGTGGTGATGGAGGTAGTGGTTGAAAGCCACCTTGTTTTCCCCTGGTCGAGCGAGGGACCACTATGCATTCTGGGGACGCCTAGATGTAAGACATTTTGGTTAAGACTCGTTCTGCACACATTGAGAGGACTGTCACAAGAGTGGGGGACTCTGTGAAAAGAATAACCTCTAGGCATTGTGGGAGTGTGCGAGAATGGAGTGCCTCAGCTTGGTGAAGCACCCTGAAGAGCACAAAAAGGAGATACACCTAAAGAAGGGTATCGTCCTTGTGATGGGTGTCTTGAATCGGTACTTGGAGTACTGTCAGCACTTGGCGTGCTGGGATGGAGAACATCCAAAGAAATAAATAATGGCAAAGCGCCCTGAATAGCACAAGAAGGAGATATGCCTAAGGAAGCGTATCATCCTTGTGTTGGGTAGCTTGGATTGGTACTCACAGTATTGTTATCACTTGGAGTGCTGGGATGGAGGACATCCAAAGAAAAGAATAACGCCAGGAACATGTATGTGCTTTACAGGTAAATTGGTACCTATGAGGTAATACGTCTATTTATTGGCAAATAGAATTGACATGTATATTGGAACCACTGTGGATTATGAAAATTGTATAGTGTGGATTCTGAGTTTGACATTGTCTCAATGTAGTTGCTTGTAATCATGATTTATTGATGTATCAATGGCATTATGAAATTAATTGGGTATTATGATACCAATAAAAATCTAGGAAGTGCTCCATAAATTATAAGTGTGGTATTGCTCGAGGATCTTTTGCTATGACGAAGCTAATAAATAAATTTTGGCAAGACCCAAACTTGGTTGCAAAAAAATTGCAGGTCATGATTGACAACAACCTGAAACAAGGAAGATCGATGGCGAGCACGATGGAAAAGAAAAAAAAAATGGCGAAGCTTGAAAGATGCCTTGGAAAACGAAGAAAGATGAATTGGAAATAAGAACACCGAGGACGGTGTTATTTTTAAGGGGGAGAGGATGTAACATCCCTCTCGTAGCCCCTAGATATCTTTGTAATTTATGAATGATTTTTGTAATTTAATTCTGGTGAGGAGCTCAAGGCCAAGGCCCCACTAGAAAGAAAGAAAAGGTATATATATATATATATATATATAAGAAATTGATCCTTGAAAACTCACAAAGTACTAGAAAAAACCCTAAACGACTTAATATTCTAGTAAGTAGTGACGAGGGTGATATATTCAATTAATGAATGAATGGATCCGACTCTTTTAAACAAGATGTCTTACCCAAAAACCTAAACATGGCATCTAGTACCAAGGAAGGCATCCTGAAATACATTTTTAAACCTTACTCAAGGCTGCTTGGAATGCGTACCATGTAAAACATTCAAATGGTATGACCATATATATATAGATATATGGATTATACTATAACAACCTAAACATTAAAAATATGACATTATTACTTAAGAGGTGGGTCTGGGGATTTATTCCCTATACACTAAATTAGTTAAGAAAGGGATACGTTTCCGGGAGAAAAACGTGGCTGATATTTCCACATTGAGAGGAAAGACATGGGAATCGTTCCCGTAACTAGAAAAGAGTGCCATCTGTCAGAAAATAAGGGAAAACCAATTTATTTTCTTCCAATGGCCATCAATTCAGGAAGAGGAATATTTGCCTTGATAAGGGGAGTGCTTGCGGAATTTTGGGAATACCTGTGTATGTTGTAACCTAAAATCTCAGCATCTCCAGGAAGAAGGGAATTGATGCGCCCTTTAAGAAGGGGGCTTTGCGTTTGATATGGGGGCGACCTCTTGAGATGAGAGGGAAACAAGTTTAGCCGAGGTGCATTATGCTGGCGTTGCTACCAGTGAAGGAGCATTCGACCCTTCGAGGTGTGTGGTACGGATTTAGGTATGATTGAGTGTTCATGCCTGTTTGTTTAGATTTAAGCATGTGGACCTTCCTTTTGAGTCTATGGGATTGACCCATATGTTCATTTTGATGGAGTCTTATAATTTCTTTTGTGTGGAATTTTCCTTGAAAAGATAATTATCTGATTATGTATTTGATTGCAGAAACTTAAGCTGAAATATGAATAATAACTATTTTGGTGATGGTGTAATGGATGATGCCAAGTCTGCGTATGTACCGATTGCACTGCCTAGTTTGATTTTCAAACCTGCCTGTGTGTTTTTGGGTGATTGACTTGCTTCCGGCTCCATGGAGGGATTTTTTTTATTCCTGTCCTGCGTTAGGGTTTAGGTAATCATCCAAGACCCATGAGTTAGTTTTACACCCTGGATCCTTTATTTTCTTATGGGTCCATCCCAAATCCTTGGATGGGTTTGTAGCAGATTTTTTCATTGTCAATTTGACCTGGTAATTTCAAAGTAGAGCCAGTACGCGTGGACCTTCTTATGCCTACGATCTGCTCTGGCGTTTCCTCTTAGATAGTCCTAAATACATGGGTGCAGTTACGACCTGATTCAACGATGAGCCGATCTAATTCATCCAGGAATCTCTTTTTCTTCGATGAGGCTCTCCTTATTATATAGGGATCAAATTCCCATTGGAGATCGCCTATCCAATTCTGTTCACTCAATCAGACCTTTTTTGGATATCCCCACACGATCAATGCAACGTATCCTGTATATACCCATAAACTAGAATTGTGGATTGAAGGTTACAGCATAGCATTGTTCAGGATATATTATGGCTGTCATTATGGATGGTTCACGTGCCTTAAATCTGTGAGACAGAGTTTTACCATTTACCATGTGAGCACGGGGGCTTCACTTGTTGACCAATATCCTATCACGTTAGTTCATATTGTGGGTTTTAAAATTATCAAAAATCGAACCAATATATTGCAGGTATTGGGGGGGTGAGGGGTTTAAGGTGGGGGTGGGTAGGGTGGTTTATAAGGATTGAGGTATAAAAAGGGGTGGGGAGGAGGTTTTAAGTATTGGGAGGGGGTTTCAACGAAAAGAGTTTGGGTCACTATCTCTCAAAATTAAGGGTATTCTTTAATATCCCACGATTGCACGTGCTATGTGAGAGGTTCACTAAGTGAAGTCCCCGTGCATGTGAGTTGGGCGTTTTCAAAATGTGTTTCCTTCATGGAGATATGCCAGTTATCATGGTAACGACATTTTGTTTTTAGTATCTGACGTTGTAACATTGCGTGGAGTAGCTCTTTGTTGCTCTGTAGAGTTTTGTTACTTAGGGTACCTCGGTAGTCTGATCTCCAGGTGGGGAAATCGAATTCCAGGTGAGAAATACCCTGAAAGATTTAAGTTATATCCTTTAAAAGGATAGGAGGCCAAACTCTAATTTCAAATCTGAAATAGAAGAATGATGCTTAGCCTTACCACAGAGGTTTGCATCTAGAATGCGCCTATATGATTATTGCAGATTTACTAGCGGCTGCATCTATAAACGTTTATGTGCTTTAACTAGATAAAATCGTTGTTTTTTTGGGACTGCATGATCTCGTATTAATCCTCTCACTCTAGAGACTTTATTCCTTAGGGGGAATTATTTTATTGTCTCTTCATCTTAAATATGCGGGGTGTGTGGCATTTTGGGTTTCGATAAAATCTGCAATGGATGGGTGAGTATTTTGAAAATATGGGTTTTTTTGACTCGCTGCTTTTAGATGATAGCAGTTACCCCTGCGATAGATGAGAATCGATTTGTCAATCTGGATTGAACTTGTTGTTTTGGATGACAAGAGTCAGACCTGCGTGTGAGGATTTTATTTTACTCATCTAATTGCCGTGGATCTGAAAGGGTCTAATTACCTCTCACCCTGGTTTAGTTGCCAGATTTTATTGCCCTTTCTTTTGAGTATGGATATAGCGGATCCCTGTCTGGGATGGGAACTTGAATTAAAATAATGAATAGGTTTATATAGTCATGTTTTATGCATAGATCTTAAAGAAAATTAAAGATGCTGACCGGCGAGGTTCTATATTTTTAATTTAAGCTAAAACCTCCACAGGAAGTAAAGATGCTGATAAATGGGATTTGTGATGTTGATATGTGTTGTCCTATATATGGTAAAGAAGCTGAGACATGATGCTTTTATGGTTTTCTTTATAGGATTGAATTCCTTGAAATTACTTCCTAAGAGGGTTCTTATGAAGTTCAAAAGAAAAGATGGCAACAGAGTGTTGCGGATTGTAACTCTTGATTTTAATAAATGTCACCTGATGTGACAAGTTTTCTGGTCGTAGCCCAAGGATTGGGTGAACCATGTACATTGGTGTTGTTTTGTGTCGTGATATAGTCTGTACTTTTATGTGTTTGAATTATTTTCATTTTATGCTCTTTGATGATTTTTATGCATGTATCTTTAGCTTGATAATAATGGTGAAAATGGAGATGATAATGGTGAAATGGCGAGATACGACTTGTTAAATAGAAAGATCATTTATTGGCTGGTCACCTTATGTTAGATAAATAAGAAATTTGTTGGCTAAGGCTCTTGCATGATGTATTAAGAAAATATAACATGGTCGATAACAGACGGCACTGCAATAATCATGTTAGCTTACGGCATCCCTGTTATATGAAATAAGGGTGTTATGTTACTGATTTGGGGATAAGGGAATCATATTCATATGTAATTGTTTTGTAAGTTTGTCAGACTAAGGTTTTGATGTGTTCAAAAGAAAACAGTTGTAAAAGAAAGAATAGCCTCTTCACTCAACAGTTGAATTAATATGCATTGACTTATGTGTTGATCATCTATTTCTTTCAATTTGTAAATGATGATGAAATGTTTCTTTTAAAGATAAGAATAATGTTTTGGGTTTGTGTCTTTAAAATACTATTGATTGTTGTTTTCAACAATAGTCCATTGATATGAATGGGTGTATGGCTGAAGTTACACATAAATTATTCGGGGAGGAAAGGCTCGACACTAAAATAATTAGACTTGTTCTTTTTTAGTAACAGTGAAGCAAAGACTCTTTTATCCATTTTTCACACATAATGGCATCGAGGTATAAGAGGTACATTACACATAAGAGTTCCAAATGTGATAATATAGGTGGGAGGCCCTTAAAGCGCATCTCCAAACTTATATATTATACTCTTTTTATATTTAATGATTAGATGAAGTTTATGTGAAAACCACACATAGTTGCAGTGTCTCGTTTGGTGAAGATTACTCTGGATTGCAAATATTGTAGTGGATGGCGATGAGTATCAATGATGGTGCCCTTACCCATTAGATTATGTATCCATTTCTTAACATCTTGAAGTAGCATGATTCCATCTTAACTATGTCTCCATCAAGGCTTGAGAAGGATCAAACCCTTGAGAAGCAAAGCCCTTAATGATAACCATGTGGAAAAATGAAATGACACACACACACACACACATTACAAACCGATGAATATGGATGTGTGTTCTTGCAATGTCCCCAAAAATTGAAAAAAAAATAAAAAATTATAGGCTAGTGAAAACTACCCCAAAGGGGATCATTATTACTCGTGCGGAATTACATGCGCTACATATACTTTCGATCTCTTCAGAAATTGCCCATACTATATTTTAATCTCTTATCCATTAAGTGATTATTAGTTTGTTTAATTCTTATGTCTTAATTCTTTTATTTAATCTATTTATAGATCTTAGTTATTATTGTCGGTGAATTAATGAATTGGTTTAGATCATTTTTTTACACCTGCACATGTGTACTTTGTTTATTTAATAAAAACTAACTTAACTTTGTTTATGGGAAGAAAATGGTGGAGTGGCGGGACTCGCTCTCCCATGATGATCTAAGAGGTAAGGTCATTCTTCATTATGCAGGCTTACTTAGTCCATTCAAGCTAAGGCACCTTATTTATTCACTTACAGGTTACTTTTGCAACATCATGATTATTTGGTTACTTGAAGCAATTGAGTTCCTAGTTATACTTCCAGTTCCACCTTGCACTTTTATTACTGTTTCGTTTTACGACTTAGGTGAGCCCTATGTTCTTTAATTATCTTTCTTAGTTAATTAACTAGATTTTGTGAATTAACTTACTGTCCTTACCATGTTAGTAATTATCTATCTCTTGGTTAATTAATTACACTTCTCTTGTTTCTATTTTGCAGGTCTTCCTTGGTTACGAGTTTGGAAACTTAAGCTTGTTCTTCCTAGCGAGGGCAAAATGGCATACTACATTTTCTATGATTCCTAACTACTAGACAAAACCTAGACTGAAGACTTATGCACACATGCTACCTATATGAACTAGCAAAGGGCATGTACCAACACATTACTTTGATGCTAGGGGAATAAAATGTAAACACTATACAATAGTGTTAAGTCTGTGCATACTTTAGAGTTGAAATACTATGGTATAAAAACCATGTCATTGGTATTATGTCTGCACTGGCATTAGAAGGTGGTGAAACTATAGGATATAGTGTGCACCACGATATAACAGGGTTTATCTTAAGACTTGGTTGAATGTATTCCAATGATGATTCATAAACTATGGTGAGGGTTCATGAATGCGTTAATGGCCACCAGCTGGTGCCATTAATTCCATCGGGGTTTGTAAAAACGCTTGCCAAAGGGTTTGGGCATTCGTTGTTTGTGCATTATGTGGTTTTGGAATTGGGGTTTCATGTGGCTTCTACGCAGTTGGAGAAGGGAGGCAACATCCATCGATTTGTAGGTAAGCTAACTACCAGACTCTGTATAAACTTATTGTTTCGTTGTTTTATCCATGGCATAGTTATGGTTCTCATGCCATTGCTGATTTGATTACAGGTGAAAACGAAGGCGCTCTAGGGTTTTCACAAAGGTATGCTTTCTATTTGGGGTTGCTACTTCATGGCCATGCTAATCGTGCTAGCAATATCTTACTTGCCTCCTCTCATTCTGGGCATTTCTAAGTTGGGATTCTTTACAGGGTTGGGGTTTTAGATGGCCCTTGTCGACTCTTCCTACGGGGTTTGTAATGTATCTTTCTCTGGGTTTCAAATCTCGTTGGTAGGTTTGGCATCTTGACCCGTGCCAAATAATGGTGCCATACCTCACAGCTTACCATTTAACATTATTAATACATTCACTGTTCTAAAAGAGGATTCATGCCTTACTTTATAAATATACTGCGTGTTGCCTTTTATGTGAAGACTGTAATGTGTTTTGGTATAAGAAGCGTATGATTTTTCTTCGGCATTTTTAATATATTATACTGTGTAAATTTGGGACTGTGTATTTATTTTAATGCTGCATTTAAAACGTTGACTTGCTGGGTTCGATCGTGGCTTTAAGCCTATAGAATTTACTCTGTGTATAATAGTAACAGTTTGGGTTTTGGAAGTATGCACAACAATCCATTTATATTGTTTGTAATTTGTGTTTGGGAAAGCTTCTAGAGCTTGGGGCGTTATGCCATGGGCTACACCATTATTGCAATGGTGTCGTAGCCCATTGGCTTGCCACCATAGGCTTTGTGTTAGCGTTAATGGAAACTATGTAATATATAGAGAGTTGTAATTTGGTTTTAATGGTTCAGCGTGGGTGCAAGCCATGCCATTAATGGCATGTGCCTCTCCCAATGACTATGATAGCTTAGTTGGAATTTTAATATGTAATTTGTTATTTAAAAATATATGGCTATAACAGCCACGGTTATTGAAAACCCACAATATCATTTTTGTTACTGTAGCGTGACTATGTGATTATTGCTGTGTGATTGGATTTGGAAACTTGGTCGTGGTCGGCATGACTACGTATACGACCTTCAGGATTTCATCCTGGGAGATACCAAATTGTAAAACATTTTATATGTAATAATAGAAAGGATACTATGTACGAAGCTATGGATTTTGTTATGCATTTTCATTACAGTAATGATTTATGTTAGGGTTATTATTATGTTGTCCTTGGGTCACGGACATCCATGGGATTCAATATCGCAACCTGTGTTGGCATAATATAGGGTTTTCTTCTTAAGAGGAATGATTCCTTGTTTAAATAAGAACTGTAGAAATGTTTTTAATGTGGAGTTTAATTTTGCTTATGAATTTTATTTGTAACCCATAAGGGTCGATACCACGACCTGTGTTTATTAATACATAGTTATATGAATTGTTTACTTGGTAAAATTATATGTGGATTCTTATGATGAATATTATATGGGACCTTTAAAGATATAATGCATGTGATTTATGGTGATTTATTATAGATGTTAAGACTGTATGTTTTGCAAAGTCTTGATAAGGATCACATGGATGGTCACGATATCCCTCTCATTAATTATAATGTTTGTTTAGAGTTATGTAAAGTCTTTTGTTTTAATGAATATGTGAAACATACCTTGGAAGGTCTTTAATAATTTGATTAGCTTTTTTATTATATGAAATGTGTTCTTAGTAGATCTAGTTTATAATATATACTTGTTATTAGTTAGCATAATTAATATTTTTAGTAATTACTACTCACTTATTTTCTTTAAAGCTTAGGGCAAGCCTCTGCTCACAAATGGAATATGCTAGCGAGGTATTAAATACATAGAACAAAGTATAAACATAATACTAAGATAAAAACCGAGTTAATACAAGAACATTTATGAAAGATACAAGCCCTGAACATAAACAACATATAATAAAATTATCCAGCCTATGATTCGTAAATTGCAAATGAAAACCCTAGCAGACTCTTAACCATTAGCATTAGAAATTACATTGCAGCCATTACTTAACATAAACAATAATGAATCTTTAGGAAAGAAATATAATAGTCCTTCAAGGGTTTCATACCTGAGTTTTAAGCTTTTTCAATGGTTGCACCTGCACACTTAAATAACCAACATTAACAATTCAATGTAGATCTGACCTCTGTTTGATGACCAAATCACTTGGGAACTACCACGTTCCACCCAACCATGACCTGGAACCGTTCCTGGTTTAAATCCGGATCCCCCTAAGCTGGACTCCAACATGCAAGTAGCTTAGAGCTCTTGAGGTAGGGTTTCCTAATTCGTAATCAGTTTTGAATAAATCCTCTTTTCCTTGGAGGAAAAGTTCTCCAAGAGAACACTTGAGAGCAAAAACAAGCAGAATAATAATTGTCCTAGATAAAAATCAGAACCCCAAGCCTTTGCTTGGCTTGAGTCTTTATAGACAGGCTTTTCAGTCAAAGGGGAAGTTAAATCAAGAAATCCTTGATTTCTTGATTTATCCCTTTTTAATTTACTCGGTTAATTTTCAATTCTTAACCTAGGAACTTTTAACTAGTTCTTAGTAAATCTTTCATAGATATTTCACTATTTGTTAATCCTTTAATAATAAATAATAATTGGTGGAGCTTCTCTTCTTTATTTATTCAATTATATAATTAATCATAATTAATTATTTATACATACTATGTATAAAATACATAGTATTAAAATACTTGTTAGCATTTGTCTTCACGAATCATGTAACGTGATCCCTAGACTTAACGACACTTCTTTATGAAGGTTAAGTAGATAGACGGCTCGGGTCTATCTACTTGATGAGAATACGGAAATTCAAAATTTCATTTAATCACTTAAAAATAAGTATGATGAGATCAATATTATTCTCGAGTCGTGTAATGTCCCCAAAAATTGAAAATTAAAAAAAAAATTATAGGCTAGTAGAAAACTGCCTAATAGGATCATTATTGCTTCTGCGGAATTATATGTTCTACTTAACTTTCAATCTCTTCGGAACTACTCGTACTGTCTTGTCAATCTCCTATCCATTCAGTGATTATTAGTTTGCTTACTTCCTATGTGCACTATTTTATGTTCTTGTTCACTTCCTTTGCGCATACGACTCTCAAATGTATGAACTTCTTCTATATCAATGAGCCATTGATATCTGAGAAAATAGAATCTTTCCAAAGTAAAATATCATATCATCTTTATTTTCAAGCTTACATCAAATCTCCACCTCTTTCATATTTATACTACTCTTGTTCAAAAGGTGTGTCCACAAGTTGGGCTTTCTTTGAGTTGACAATGTGCATATCTTTCTATTCTACCTTCCTCTCCACTGTACTTGTTGAGTATTTGGTCTTAACTACTTTTATTGGGGCTTAAAATTGTATTTCAGTAACGACACTGCATGGTCATTCATTAAATCACATAATCGAGGTTGCAATGTGTTCATTATCAATCGTTGTTAGTATATTACACATCTGTTTCATAATACATACATTATGATTCCAAAAACATAACATAGAGCTACAAATCCATAGAAGGCCCAAAACTCACATAGTGGAACTATGGCTCTCATACCACTTTGTTATCCTCGCTTTTACGATAAGTTTGAGAAAATTTCCTCAAAATTTTCTTGAAATCTCACATTATTCAAAATTTTTTATCGTGGTAAAAGATTCCTTTATTCAAATACTAAGGCAAGAAATCTAACCAATCAAGGAACTTTGACAAAATAACTCTAACTAAAGTGTGATTTTGAAAAAAATAACAATTTTGAGCTGAAATCATTTGTTTATCAAACATTATATACATGTATTTTATCCATTTTTCATTTGTCGAATTTCCTACCATGGGAATAGTTATCGAGTAAATCTTTTAACCTCGGAACTTTTAACCTCGGAACTTTTAACTAGTTCTTAGTAAATCTTTCATAGATATTTCACTATTTATTAATCCTTTAATAATAAATAATAATTGGTGGAGCTTCTCTTATTTCTTTATTCAATTATATAATTAATCATAATTAATTATTTATACATACTATGTATAAAATACATAGTATTAAAATACTTGTTAGCATTTGTCTTCAAAAATCATGTATCATGATCCCTAGACTTAACGACACTTCTTTATGAAGGTTAAGTAGATAGATGGCTTGGGTCTACTAGGCAAGGAAAATCTAAGCATCCTTGCATGTTGGATTTCCCTTGTATAACGTGGTAGTTCTTTAGTACTTGATGAGAATACAGAAATTCAAAATTTCATTTAATCACTTAAAAATAAGTATGATGAGATCAATATTATTCTCGAGTCATGTAATGTCCCCAAAAATTGAAAAAAAAAATTATAGGCCAATAGAAAACTGCCTAAGAGGATCATTATTACTTCTGTGGAATTATATGTTCTACTTAACTTTCGATCTCTTCAGAACTACTCATACAGTCTTGTCAATCTCCTATCCATTCGCTGATTATTAGTTTGCTTACTTCCTATGTGCACTATTTTATGTTCTTGTTCACTTCCTTTGCGCATACGACTCTCAAATGTATGAACTTCTTCTAGATCAATGAGCCATTGGTAACCCAGAAAATAGAATCTTTCCAACCTAAAATATCATATCATCTTTATTTTCAAGCTTACATCAAATCTCCACCTCTTTCATATTTATACTACTCTTGTTCAAAAGATGTGTCCACAAGTTGGGACTTCTTTGAGTTGACAATGCTCATATCTTTCTATTCTACATTCCTCTCCATTGTGGTTGTTGAGTATTTGGTCTTAACTACTTTTATTGGGGTTTAAAATTGTATTTCAGTAATGACACTCCATGGTCATTCATTAAATCACATAATCGAGGTTGCAATGTGTTCATTATCAATCGTTGTTAGCAGAATACACATCTATTTCATAATACATACATTATGATTCCGAAAACATAACATAGAGCTACAAATCCGTAGAAGGCCCAAAACTCACATAGTGGAACTATGGCTGTGATACCACTTTGTTATCCTCGCTTTTACGATAAGTTCGAGATAATTTCCTCAAATTTTTCTTGAAATCTCACATTATTCAAAAGTTTTTATCATGGTAAAAAAAATCCTTTATTCAAATACTAAGGCAAGAAATCTAACCAATGAAGGAACTTTGACCATGACAGGAACTTTGACAAAATAACTCTAACGAAAGTGTGATTTTGAAAAAAATAGCAATTTTGAGCTAAAACCATTTGTTTATAAAACATTGTATACATGTATTTTATCCATTTTTCATTGGTCAAATTTCCTACCATGGGAATAGTTATCGAGTTAAAGTAAAGTTCCTTCCTTTCCTACCTTCAATTAATTCCATTAACTCGTTAAATCTTATGCATGGTGAAATTTCTTTCTTTGGTAAAGATTCCTTCATTGTTCAAGGTCCATTCCTTCATTATAATTATCATTCCTTCACCATAGTTCCTTCTTTGGTCAAAGTTCTTGACT
>LPNX010481002.1:67058-81219 GCA_001517045.1 Pseudotsuga menziesii
TTATTCTATTGTTTAGCTTGGGAGTGTAATAGTATACAACATAGTAAATGTCGTATATTCAGTAAACACCGTTACATTTCATGATGGTGCACAAGAAGTATCGAGGTTAGATAAGAAATAAATTGTGAGGAGAATATAGTTGAATGAATTATGACATTGAATATCATTATAAGAATAATCAAAAGGGTCTTGACACTCCTTCCATTCATAAATAGGTTTAAAATATCAAACACATTTTTTCTTATGATATCTTCTTTCCCAATACTTTCATTTGATGCTTTACCTATGGATTCCTTTTGTTTTCATGTAGAGGGTAATATGCGCAAAATTGTTGATTAAAAATTCCTTCGAGTGAATGAATCCAAAAATATGATGGTTAGTCAAATGAGATACAAATTGTACTAAGAAGAAATGTTCAATGAAAAACCACCACGGACAAGAACTAGAGCATATTATGTAAAATATTTGAAGAGTCAAGAGCCATGAGTTTTCTAAATTTCTATTCATTTCCATACATGTATTTATTGACACAAGTTCAATTCTAAAATGTATATAGTGAAGTAGGTTTTTTCTAATATTATTTGTTTACAACATAGAGATGACGTAAATATCCTACCATTGAACAATCAACCAATGTAAGTTTTGTAAAATTCCCATTCAATTATATGACTATTTTTTTAATACACATTCAATACCACAAAATATTTAAGGAAACACCATTTTTTTGACATCCTTTCCTCACAACAAAAGGCTATATATACACAACAGAGAGAAAACAATTTCTAATTAATTGTTGAAAACGTATATTATAAGTTTGTAAAACTATTATCTAGTTCTATGTCCTTTTCAAATATAATTTCAACACTACATATGTATTTTTCTTTGCATTCATTTGTTTTCTAAGTTGTTGTATGGGGTCATCCTTTTGATAACTTTACAATAATGTTACAACATCCTCCTGCAATTTAACCATGGGATTCACTCCTTCAAAGTCATGTATAACACTATGGTCATTAGAGTTTCCATTAACTAGAACCAGATGTTTAATACTAGACTCACTTACTCCAATTGTGCCCTAATATCGATGACAAGAGACCCAAGAAAAAACTTCTACAACTAAGCAATAACATATATTTCTTGAGTTGGATTTTGGGTTCAAACCCTAGTCTTAGTTTGCGACAGGTTTTACTAATCCATTTCATGTGCATCATCTATTAGATAGTTGTACATAATTTATTGGCAACTCCACAAGTTCAAATGGCATGTAAATATAATGCTTCCTTTCTTCTTAGCAATAGATAGAGGAACTTTAAATTTTTTGTAGAAGTTTGATAGGAAATACATATATTGGGAAAACTTAGGTAACATCCTAGGTCTTCCTTCAAACCATAATATCGAATCACAATACAAATCTCAAAATATAAGAACATACACTTTCGTGACATGAACTAACCACCTCCCAAGATCCTAACTCTAGTGATTGTAACAACGATTAACAAGTGCAAGTTTTTGGTCTAAAAGCAATTGTGATTCCAACATATCTTTCCCACTCCTCCAAGAAACAAATCTTCAACTGAAACTCGACATAAACTATAAGGGGATTTATGTCTTAAAGATGAATTGAATCAAACTCATGGTTATATCGAACCCTTAATATCAAACTTTGGAATGGTGGAAGGAAACCATGACAAGAATTAAAAAAATATCCACCATATTGTTTCGATACTCGGTTAATGTGATAAAGTGATACTTATTACAACAATATGGTTTATTTATTTGGTCTTCATTCTTCCTTTCTAGTCATAGATCTTAATTTCCAAATTAAAAAACATTTTAGACCAAAATATGAAACTAAGAATAAGGTCTACATGTGGGCATGGAAAAAGGCACATAAGATTAGTGAGGATGTTTCTGACCATTAAGTAGGATTTGTTACATAAAGATGAAATTTAATGATAATAATAGTTTATTGAGCAATTTGTTGTACTCAATTATTGGATTATAGGTTGTAACTCTAACATGTAATGATATGAGCAAAGAAAAACTATATATGAAAGGAGGTAAATGAAATAAAAATGCACTCAATTTAGAATCTAAAAACAAAAGTGTGTACATTGTTTACATAAACTATTGAACATGTTGACCTTACAAAGACTGTCAAAATCCATGCCATATTTGATTTTAATGTCATAGCATCCACATGTATACAAATAATTCATGTTATACTCATATGGACTAAGACAATGACTACCTAAATATTCGTTCATCTTAAGGTCTCTTAAACTTTAACAAATGAGCCTTTTGATTCCACAAGGCACTATAGATCTTGCATGTCATAAAACACTTTAATATTGCATGAATTATTGGAAATTAAAAGGCTTAAGGTATTGAATTTAGAGAGGTTAATAGTAAAAGTTAGGTTTGATATGCTTTGATTCTATTGTTATTATTATTGAAATGTGAGATAATTTGATAGAAAAATATTTGAAAGGTTACAACATCTAATATTAAAATGTTATGTTTTATAATGTTTTTTTAGAACTGGTAGTGTTAAAAATATTGAATAATAAACTAAAAAAACTTAAATATATGCATATAACCATACCATCTTAACTTTAAGATCTAAAAAATTATATCTAAACACTTTTTTGAATCTTTCTCGATACTTAATAAATGCAAACCGAATAGATACATAACAGTATCAGCTAGACAACTCCCCCTCTATGAAAACCGAATAGATACACAATGTAACCTATAACAATCAAAAGATATCTGAACCAAAATAAAATAACCATGCACACTATACACTATACACTACCCTCTATCAAAATCAAATAAGTACACACTATCTATCAAAATCAAATAAGAACACACTATACCTGGTAACAATGAAATTATACCAAAATAAAATAACTACACACGACCTTATATCACAATCAAAATATTATATCACAATCAAAATGAAATTTTGAGATAATAACACTGAAAGAGGAGCTAATTTCTATGATGCAGCTGGTTTAATCTAGGAGCGCTGGCAGGAACAGCTCGTCCTTGGTTATGAATTATCTTCTGTTTATCTGCTGCTTTAGTCTAGAAACAGAAACAGGTGATGCCACGCCTACTGCATTGCATTTCCCCAGCGGGAGAAGTGAGCCTGTAGCCATGCCCTGTTGTCAGGAACAACAAGTGGTGCCATCCCTACTGCATTTCCATTTCCCCAGTGGGAGAACTGAGCCTCTAGCCATGCCCTTGTAGCCATGCCCTTCTCTCAAAAACAGGTGGTGCACTTCCCAAGCGGGAGAAGTGAGCCTGTAGACATGCCCTTCTCTCATCCTTGGGCTGAGCCAAAGCAACATACAGAGGCTTGTTAAAAACCATGATCCCTTTAATCTGTGTCAGAGCTCGAGATGCTTCATCCGGAGATGCGAAGGCAACAAATCCAAAACCTTTACTGTGTCCATGAGAATCCCTCATTACTTTGCATGAAGTGATTATGCCGTAACGAAAGAACATTTCTCTCAACTTCTCGTCATCAATGCTATCATCTAAATTCTTCAAATAAAGATTTGTTCCACATGGCCGTCTCGACTCAGACATGTTACGCGCTTTTTCAACATACCATTCCTTGCCATCAATTTTCTTGAGATTTAAGCTATCTGCAGGAACAACTTGTCCAGGAACAGGTGGTGCCACGCCAACTGCATTTCGCAAGCGGGAGAATTGAGCCTGTAGCCATGCGCTTCTCTCATCTTTGCGCTGAGCCAGAGAAACATAGAGACGCTTGCCCAGAACCATTTTCCCTTTCATTTCGGCCAGAGCTCGGGATGCTTCATCAGTAGATGCGAAGGCAACAAATCCAAAACCTTTACTATGTCCATGAGAATCCCTCATTACCTTGCATGAAGTGATTGCACCATAACCAGAGAACATTTCTCTCAGCTTCTCGTCATCAATGCTATCATCCAAATTCTTCGTAAAAAGATTTGTTCCACATCGCCCCCTCGATTCAGACTTGTTCCGTGCCTTGTCAACATACCATTTCTTGCCATCAATTTTCCTGCCATTTAAATTATGAACGCAGTTTGCTGCATCTTCTGCATTCTCAAAATTGACAAATCCAAGACACTTTGATTTTCCCTCTGCATCCCTCATCACCAGCACACTCGTAATTGTTCCATACTCGCGAAATTAATTTCTCAAGTCCTCGTTAGTCAGAGATTCTGATAAATTCGTAACAAAAACATTCTTAAACTTGTCATTAAATATGCTTGGCTCTTCTTGATTCGTTGCCATTGTCTTTTGCTTTTGCTTCAAAGCGTTCCAAAATCCGAACCGCTGCAGAAGTTCGCAAGTTCAAAATCAAACCGAAGGAAAACCCACCGCTACTCTTTGTGTTTGTAGATTTCTCTCGTCTTTTAAATGTAATTCAACCCTGGGCACCTCTATATAAATAAAGGATCGGAGGTCGATTCACCACTAGCTGATCCACTCCTAGAGATGAGTAGCACCGCAAATTCCAGTAATATATAACCAATAATATATCTATTTATATGTAATTAATGGGACTTGGAGGAGAAAGACCGGTGTTGTTTTTGTGGTTCTATCGACAAGGTTTTATGAAGTGAATTTTATTTTATTTTTTAGGTGGGTCATTTTTTATTTTTTACTTATTTCTATTTCTTATGCCCATATTTTTACAACAATGAATCAACTCATGCTGTTGACAATTTATTAGAGGAGGGTCTTCCTCTACCCACGGAATTTGGTTTTAACCATCATAGAATATTATATTATATATATGTTAAAATGTTTTTTTTATTTTACTTTCTATTTTATTTAGACAATTTTATATGAATTGAATGTTTTACATTTTTTTGGAAAGGTAGAAAATGTATGGGGAATAGGGTTTAATTATTTTTCATGCATTTTAATTTGTTTTGTTTAAAATTGTGATCTATTTATTGGTGTTGTTGTTATGATTTTATTCATTTTCTATTTTCTATGTGATGTGAGAAGAAAACTATTGAAAACAACAACTATGACAAAACATGTCAAAAATCCATGACATAGTTTATTTTAATGTCATAATTCATCCACATTAATAAAAACAATTAATATGATATGCACTAAGAAAATGAGTAGTATGTGTCAAGAGGTCTTTTAGACCTTTACTACATAGGTGTTGTGATTCTACAAAGAATAAAAAGTTTCCATGCCATACCATCTCTTCCCTTATGACCTTTTTACAAGGCATGAGAATGCACATCTTGGTAAAGTGTTAATTACCTTTTGGGGCAAGTTAACACCCAAAAATGCTGCCCATTCTCTCGGCCATTCACGTTGTTGTCTTCCCCACGTTTTTGGAGCTCCTCGGCATTCTCCATGGATGCTTTTGCAGTGTTCTTCTTCTTTCCCATGGCTAGGAAGTGGTTTTGTTGACATTCAGTGGATGGGATCTCTGTTGGGCATTTTTGTGTTGTTTCTACATTCCCACGGTTGGGAATTTCATGTTTTATGTGTTGCACAACCAATGGGGGACAAATCCACGATTTCAGGGACTAAGGGAGTCATTTTGGCCCACGTCAAGTCATAGTTCATTTTTGGAAACGAATTGCACACGATGGGTTGTTTTACTGAATTGCCATTTCCGATTTTGGCCTCCATGAAGTTTTTCATCAATATGAGAACTTACATTGCTGTGTATGCATCTACTGTTTTGATTTAAACTGGTTTGGGAGTGGAAATGGGGTCTAGACTAGCTTGATAAAACTAGTGTGAGAAGGAACCTCAGAGACAGATCTAGGGGGATGGTTTTCTTCTTTGCACACCCTGAATAGCACTGAATCGGAAGGCATAGCCTGAGGGACTGTGTAGCAGAGAAGGGGATGCTTCCTTGTGTTGGGTGTGTAGATGTTTTAAAAGCTAGGCTAGATGTGGCGTAGGTGTCTATAGCTCTGTGGTTGTGCTCACTATCTTACGAGTCATCTTTTCCAGCTCCTCTGTAGCCTGATAAACCCAACTCTGTTGGCTTGGCTAAGTTTTTGTTGTATCCTTGGCTATGTGTGAGTCTGGTAGTGTTCCCTTATTCCTTGTGAGAATCATGCCCAGCTCGGGTGTGGCAATGATGCTCAGAGATTGATGAGCACACTGGCCTATGGTTGGATGGAACGTTGTAGCAACATAGATGGTTGTGGGACGAGCTTCTTTCAAGATAAGTATCTCTGTGTTAATCTCTGCATTTGTATTTCCTTGATGAAATATGATGAACATGTTTAATGTGTTGAATGGATGAATTGCTTCCGATGTATAATTGCAATTGTATACATCTGTGTATGTTTTATCTCAATGCATTTTTATATTTATGTTCATGGGGCTTGTTTTCTCGGATAAGATAGAATCATGCTCGCGTCCCCCTCGGGTAGACGGGAGGGGATGTGATAGTTTATGTAGACTATAGAGAAACCCATCCTTGAGATGATATTCAACCTTTTTGTCACCTTCTTCTACAATATCCCATCATTGTAGCTATTGAAACACCTCTTCAATATCCTCTTCTTTTATCTATGCCTCTTTGTATGCATCATGGGTGAAAGACTCAAGGTGCATAAGAGTTCCAAATGTGATATTATAGGTGGGAGGCCTTTAAAGCACATCTCCAAACTTATATATTATACTCTTTTTATATTTAATGATCAGATGAATTTTATGTGAAAACCACATATAGGTGGAGTGTCTCGTTTGGTGAAGATTACTCTCGATTGCAAATATTGTAGTGGATGGCGATGAGTATCAATGATGGTGCCCTTACCCATTAGATTATGTATTCATTTCTTAACATCTTAAACTATCATGATTCCATCTTAACTATGTCTCCATCAAGGCTTGAGAAGGATCAAACCCCTTGAGAAGCAAAGCCCTTAATGATAACCATGTGGAAGAATGCAATGATACACACGCACACACATTACAAACTGATGAATATGGATGTGTGTTCTTGCAATGTCCCCAAAAATTGAAAAAAATAAAATAAAATTATAGGCTAGTGAAAACTACCCCAAAGGGGATCATTATTACTCGTGCGGAATTACATGCGCTACTTATACTTTCGATTTCTTTAGAAACTGCCCATACTGTCTTGTAATCTCTTATCCATTAAGTGATTATTAGTTCATTTAATTCTTATGTCTTAATTATTTTATTTAAACTATTTATACATCTTAGTTATTATTGTCGGTGGATTAATGAATTGGTTTAGATCATTGTTTTACTCCTGCACATGTGTACTTTGTTTATTTAATGAAAACTAACTTAATTTTGTTTATGGGAAAAAAATGGTAGAGTGGCGGAACTCGCTCTCCCATGACGATCTAAGAGGTAAGGTCATTCTTCATTATGTAGGCTTACTTAGTTCATTCGAGCCAAGGCACCTTATTTATTGACTTACAAGTTACTTTTGCGACATCATGATTATTTGGTTACTTGAAGCAATTCAGTTCCTAGTTATACTTCTAGTTCCGCCTTGCACTTTTATTACTATTCCGTTTTACGACTTAGGTGAGCCCTATGTTCGTTAATTATCTTTCTTAGTTAATTAACTCTATGTTGTGAATTAACTTACTGTCCTTACCATGTTATTAATTATCTATCTCTTGGTTAATTAATTACACTTCTCTTGTTTCTATTTTGCAGGTCTGCCTTGGTTACGAGTTTGGAAACTTAAGCTTGTTCTTCCTAGCGAGGGCATTATGGCATACTACATTTTCAATAATTCCTACCTACTAGAAAAAACCTAGACTAAAGACTTATGCACAAATGCTACCTATATGAACTAGCAAAGGGCATGTACCAACACATTACTTTGATGCTAGGGGAATAAAATGTAAACACTATACAATAGTGTTAAGTCTGCGCACACTTTAGAGTTGAAAGACTATGGTATAAATACCATGTAATTGGTAATATGTCTACATTGGCATTAGAAGGCGGCGAAACTATAGGATATAGTGTGCACCACGATATAACAGGGTTGATCTTAAGGCTTGGTTGAATGTATTACAATGATGATTCATAAACTATTGTGAGGGTTCATGAATGCATTAATGGCCACGAGCTGGTGCCATTAATTCCATCGGGGTTTGTGAAAAGGGAGGCAACATTCGTTGGGCATTCGTTGTTTGTGCATTATGTGGTTTTGGCATTGGGGTTTCATGTGGCTTCTGCACAGTTGGAGAAGGGAGGCAACATCCATCGATTTGTAGGTAAGCTAACTACCAGACTCTGTGTAAACACATTGTTTCGTTTTTTTATCCATGGCATAGTCATGCTTCTCATGCCATTGCTGATTTGATTGCAGGTGAAAATGAAGGAGCTCTGGGGTCTGCACAAAGGTATGCTTTCTATTTGGGGTTGCTACTTCATGTTCATGCTAAGCCTGCTAGCAATATCTTACTTGCCTCCTCTCGTTCTGGGCATTTCTGAGTTGGGATTCCTTACAGGGTTGGGGTTTTAGATGGCCCTTGTCGACTGTTCCTATGGGGTTTGTAATGTAGCTTTCTCTGGGTTTCGACTCTCATTGGTAGGTTTGGCATCTTGACCCATGCCAAATAATGGTGCCATAGCTCACAGCTTGCCATTTAACATTATTAATACGTTGACTGTTCTAAAAGATGATTCGTGCCTTACTTTATAAATATACTGCGTGTTGCCTTTTATGTTTAGAATATAATGTGTTTTGGTATAAGAAGCGTATGATTTTCGTTTAGCGTTTTTAATATATTATACTGTGAAAATGCGGGACTGTGTAGTTATTTTAATGCTGCATTTAAAAAGTTGACTTGCTGGGTTCGATCGTGGGTTTAAACCTGTAGAATTTACTCTATGTATAATAGTAACAGTTTGGGTTTTGGAAGTATGCACAAAAATCCATTTATATTGTTTGTAATTTATGTTTGGGAAAGCTTCTAGAGCTTGGGGCGTTATTCCATGGGCTGCACCATTATTGCAATGGTGTCGTAGCCCATTGGCTTGCCACCATAAGATTTGTGTTAGCGTTAATGGAAACTGTATAATATACAGAGAGTTGTAATTTGGCTTTAATGGTTCAGCGTGGGTGCAGGCCATGCCATTAATGGCATGTGCCTCTCCCAATGACTACGATAGCTTAGTTGGGATTTTAATATGTAATTTTTTATTTAAAAATATATGGTTGTAGCAACCACGGTTATGGAAAACCCATGATATCGTTTTGGTTACTGTAGCGTGACTGTGTGATTATTACTGTGTGATTGGATTTGGAAACTTGGTCATGGTCGGTGTGACTACGTATATGACCTTCAGGATTTCATCCTCGGTGATACCAAATTGTAAAACATTTTATATGTAATAATAGAAAGGATACTATGTATTAAGCTATGGATTTTGTTATGCATTTTCATTATAGTAATGATTTATGTTAAGCTTATTATTATGTTGGCCTTGGGTCACGGAAATCCATGGGATTTGATGTCGCAACCTGTGTTGGCATAAGATAGGGTTTTCTTCTTAAGAGGAACGATTCCTTGTTTAAATAAGAACTCTAGAGATGTTTTTAATGTGGAGTTTAATTTTGCTTATGAATTATATTTGTAACCCATAAGGGTCGATACCACGACCTGTGTTTATTAATACATAGTTATATGAATTGTTTACTTGGTAAAATTATATGTGGATTCTTATGATGAATATTATATGGGACCTTTAAAGATATAATGCATGTGATTTATGGTGATTTATTATAGATGTTAAGACTGTATGTTTTGCAAAGTCTTGATAAGGATCACATGGATGGTCACGTGCGATATTCCTTTCATTAATTATAATGTTTGTTTAGAGTTATGTAAAGTATTTTGTTTTAATGATTATGTGAAACAGACCTTGGAAGGTCTTTAATAATTTGATTAGCTTGTTTATTATATGAAATGCGTTCTTAGTAGATCTAGTTTATAATATATACTTGTTATTAGTTAGCATAATTAATATTTTAAGTAATTACTACTCAATTATTTTCTTTAAATCTTAGGGCAAGCCTCTCCTCACAAATGGAATATGTTAGCAAGGTATTAAATACATAGAACAAAGTATAAACATAATAATAAGATAAAAACCTAGTTAATACATGAACATTTATGAAAGATACAAGCCCTCAACATACACAACATATAATAAAAATTATCGAGCCTATGATTCGTAAATTGCAAATGCAAACCCTAGCAGATTGTTAACCATTAGGGTTAGAAATTACATTGCATCCATTACTTAACATAAATAGTAATGAATCTTTAGGAAAGAAATAGAATAGTCATTCAAGGGTTTCATACCTGAGTTTTAAGCTTTGTCAATGGTTGCACCTGCACACTTAAATAACATGCATTAACAATTCAATGTAGATCTCACCTCTCTTTGATGACCAAATCACTTGGGAACTACCACGTTCCACCCAACCATGACCTGGAACCATTCCTGGTTTAAATCCGGATCCCCCTGAGCTGGACTCCAACGTGCAAGTAGCTTAGAGCTCCTGAGGTAGGGTTTCCTAATTCGTAATCAGTTTTGAATAAATCCTCTTTTCCTTGCACGAAAAGTTCTCCAAGAGAAAACTTGAGAGCAAAAACAAGCAGAATAATAATTCTCCTAGATAAAAAATCAGAACCCCAAGCCTTTGTTTGGCTTGAGTCTTTATAGACAGGATTTTCAGTCAAAGGGGAAGTTAAATCAAGAAATTCTTGATTTCTTGATTTAGTCTTTTTTAATTTACTCGGTTAATTTTCAATTCTTAACCTAGGAACTTTTAACTAGTTCGTAGTAAATCTTTCATAGATATTTCACTATTTGTTAATCCTTTAATAATAAATAATAATTGGCGGAGCTTCTCTTCTTTATTTATTCAATTATATAATTAATCATAATTAATTATTTATACATACTATGTATAAAATACATAGTATTAAAATACTTGTTAGCATTTGTCTTCAGGAATCATGTATCATGATCCCTAGACTTAACGACACTTCTTTATGAAGGTTAAGTAGATAGACGGCTCGGGTCTATCTACTTGATGAGAATACAGAAATTCAAAATTTCATTTAATCGCTTAAAAATAAGTACGATGAGATCAATATTATTCTCGAGTCGTGTAATGTCCCCAAAAATTGAAAATTAAAAAAAAAATTATAGGCTAGTAGAAAACTGCCTAAGAGGATCATTATTGCTTCTGCGGAATTATATGTTCTACTTAACTTTCAATCTCTTCGGAACTACTCATACTGTCTTTTCAATCTCCTATCCATTTAGTGATTATTAGTTTTCTTACTTCCTATGTGCACTATTTTATGTTCTTGTTCACTTCCTTTGCGCATACGACTCTCGAATGTATGAACTTCTTCTAGATCAATGAGCCATTGATATCCGAGAAAATAGAATCTTTCCAAAGTAAAATATCATATCATCTTTATTTTCAAGCTTACATCAAATCTCCACCTCTTTCATATTTATACTACTCTTGTTCAAAAGGTGTGTCCACAAGTTGGGATTTCTTTGAGTTTACAATGCGCATATCTTTCTATTCTACCTTCCTCTCCACTGTACTTGTTGAGTATTTGGTCTTAACTACTTTTAATGGGGTTTAAAATTGTATTTCAGTAACGACACTACATGGTCATTCATTAAATTACATAATCAAGGTTGCAATGTGTTCATTATCAATCGTTGTTAGTAGAATACACATCTATTTCATGATACATACATTATGATTCTAAAAACATAACATAGAGCTACAAATTTGTAGAAGGCCCAAAACTCACATAGTTGAACTATGGCTTTGATACCACTTTGTTATCCTCGCTTTTACGATAAGTTTGAGATAATTTCCTCAAATTTTTCTTGAAATCTCACATTATTCAAAAGTTTTTATCGTGGTAAGAGAATCCTTTATTCAAATACTAAGGCAACAAATCTAACCAATGAAGGAACTTTGACAAAATAACTCTAACCAAAGTGTGATTTTGAAAAAAATAACAATTTTGAGATGAAATCATTTGTTTATCAAACATTATATACATGTATTTTATCCATTTTTCATTTGTCGAATTTCCTACCATGGGAATAGTTATCGAGTAAATCTTTTAACCTAGGAACTTTTAACTAGTTCTTAGTAAATCTTTCATAGATATTTCACTATCTATTAATCCTTTAATAATAAATAATAATGGGCGGAGCTTCTCTTCTTTCTTTATTCAATTATATAATTAATCATAATTAATTATTTATACATACTATGTATAAAATAAATAGTATTAAAATACTTGTTAGCATTTCTCTTCGGGAATCATGTATCATAGGCCAATAGAAAACTGCCTAAGAGGATCATTATTACTTCTGCGGAATTATATGTTCTACTTAACTCTCGATCTCTTCAAAACTACTCGTACTGTCTTGTCAATCTCCTATCCATTCAGTGATTATTAGTTTGCTTACTTCCTATGTGCACTATTTTATGTTCTTGTTCACTTCCTTTGTGCATACGACTCTCAAATGTATGAACTTATTCTAGATCAATGAGTTATTGGTATCCCAGAAAATAGAATCTTTCCAACGTAAAATATCATATCATCTTTATTTTCAAGCTTACATCAAATCTCCACCTCTTTCATATTTATAGTACTCTTGTTCAAAAGGTGTGTCCACAAGTTGGGATTTCTTTGAGTTGACAATGCTCATATCTTTCTATTCTACCTTCCTTTCCACTGTGCTTGTTGAGTATTTGGTCTTAACTACTTTTATTGGGGTTTAAAATTGTATTTTAGTAACGACACTGCATGGTCATTCATTAAATCACATAATCGAGGTTGCAATGTGTTCATTATCAATCGTTGTTAGCAGAATACACATCTATTTCATAATACATTGTAATATCCCTCTCCTATGCCTTGGAATATCTTGCAAATTTTGCATATTATTGTACTAGTCTCGGTGAGGAGCTCAAGGCCAAGGCCCCACCAAAGACAACACCTTGTGGCTTATAAGGGTTAACTGTCTAAGGGAAAATACTTAGGAGATATAATGCAATGAAACAACTTAACTAAAAGCTAACTAAACCCTACCCGGGGCTAAAAGCGAACGGATAAAGAACCATAATCAATATCGTAGACTTACGTAGCATTTGGTTTATGACGATAAGGTCAGGCCTTATAAAGAACTCCAGGTATGACACTACAGTTCGGTACTTAATCCTATTATGGAGAAAGTTGCAATCCTTTTAAGTGGCATTAAAAAAAGAGAGAGTTAGGAGTAAGGTTAAAATATTGAAAGAAAGGGGTTAATTCTCGAAGGGCTACTAGGCTGTAGCCTCCTTATTGATAATTTATCATGAGAATACCCCATTTAATAAATACATAGGAATAATCCTTATGGTTAGCATACAATACCTAAGATAAGGAGATTTTTCCTTTTGATGACAAATAAAAGTTATGGTTTTAAATTATTCTCCCGGACAATATTTTCTTAAGTGTGCATCACATATAATTATTAGTGAAAGAAGAATATTTTATTAATGGGGTAGAAAAATAGCCGAGGATTGGATGCATTCCCATGAGAATAATTACTTGATAGCCAAATTTAAGGGGGGCCTGCCTCGGCAAAGATGAAGGCAGAAATCTGCCTTGAAATGGGGAAAACCTGGCGCATTGTGGGGAAAGACCATTTTCCTTTTTTTCATTAATAGGTTTGAAATTCTTTGAGAGGGGGGCGCTCAGCTGGGGTAAGAATGATTAGAGATCGTTATCTCAAGGAGGGGAGATGTGATCTTTGCATTACAGGGAAAAATAAATAGAAAGGGTTCTATTTTTGTTTTCTTTTTTCTTTTGGGGATGTATCCATCAAGAGGGAAAGGACTGCTTGCGTTTTGGGAAAAGGGGAATTGACAGCTATATCCCTCGACTCTCTATCAGGTAGGAAGCTTTGCAAACATCAGGATGGGAAGACGCTCTCACTGGTTGGGCATGCATTATGTAAGTATTAACAATTGGTGAAGCTAGTTACATATCCCTTATCAATCTGTGCCTGATGAGGTGTTTCTTTCAGTACATTTATTCACTGATTGTCTCTGAAATAGATATGGATATGGATA
>LPNX010481002.1:85957-110731 GCA_001517045.1 Pseudotsuga menziesii
GATGTCTAATCTTTGACAACTGATAGTAGGTGACGATGCCTTGCGCTTTTGGGAGTATGGTATGACTCATCAGCTACAAATTTTGAGGTGAGTAGTCACTACTTCGTCCTTTACATTCTTTAAAGTTTAAATTTGTGCCAGAAAACATTTATAGTCGCGACTCATCCTGTGAATACGTGGAATAGGGTGCCAAAATTGAAATATTAATGCATACAATTTTTAAAATTTTTATAAGCATAGGCCCATCTTCAAATACAAAACATCAATAATAGTGGTAAAACATGAGATAATGACCATGCAATATCCATATTTACAATTCCATTGTATCCAACAAAGGGTGCATGAGAGCAATGAATGATATAGACCCATTGTAAGATATTAATCAACTTTCTAGAATAGAAAGTGAAAGGAATGCAAGTCATTTTGTTGCATGGTTTGAGTGGAGTCTGTAAAACCACCATTGTATATGCGGCATTTTTTTTCGACTTTTGTGAAAGGAAGTAGATGTTTGAGAATACAGAAATAAATTTGGAAATAATAAAATTTCCAACCTTCATACTATGTCTCAATGATGAAACTCTCTTAATATTGTTGGAAATCTTAAAAAAAAAAAAAAAACTCTTGCGACAATACCAATCAAGCTATTCTAATAAATTAACAGTTCTAATTATATCGACAAATGCCTCTCTTCGCAACGGAACCACGGATTGATTTCTTTTAAATATTGGAGCTTTGAAATTGACTTGTGTAGAATGCAGTTAAGATTCATAATGTGCAATTGGAGCAGAAGGAAAGTTATAGGAGGTGCTAGTTCTGTCAATTCGTCTTTCATTTCATTAGGAATTATGGCGATAGACTCGGCATTCTCTGGTCTTCGTTGCAACTGGGGGTTGGCGATCATGAGGTAGGCGTTTTTGTTCTCTAAAGTGCATAAAGAGACTGTTGTAGGGTTAGTATCTGAATGTAAATATATTATCCTGTTCTATGAAACTCTTTGTTTTGATGTTGTGCATTATGCTTGAAGTTTCATATCTGGATCAATATATATAATTCCTGCGATTTTGTACAATATGGATTTTTTATGCATATGCTGTGATTTCATGTCTGAGATCGATAAGGACTCTATTTGCGATTTTACATCCGGTGTGTGTGGGCGTTATGTCTGCAATTTCATATTTGTATCAACATATGTATGCCTATGTTTGGATTTTATATGCCTATGATGCGATTTAATATCTGAAATTGATATGGATTTTATTTGTGATTTTTTTTATTCGGAATGTGTGTGGGTTGTGTTTGCACAACTGTGTTTTTTTTTTTTTATTACTCTTGGGTTCTCATTTTCTTAAGAATACATTTGGGGTTGTTCTACCTTCTAAATCAATTTGGATTTTGTGTACATTTGCGTTTGATTTATCATGCATGTGTTGTTATAAATTGAGGAATGCAATTCGGGGTTTGACAACCTTTTAAATGATATGCATTTTAACATGACGTTGAACTTGCCTTTAGGACTGTTAACGTTTCTATTTCCAAATTCCGCTAATGAATTGAATTGATTTGGGGTTTTGGGTTGATCTGAATTTTTTTTTTACCATTCTCACACATAATGGTGCTGTGGTATAATTCCTATTTTTTAATATAAGCAGCCTCTTGAGATCGGAGAACTATAGAGGCAATCCAATCGGCTAGTATTTGGAGATATTTTCGTTAGTGTTCCCTTGATGGGTTATGTTCCTTGTGTTACTTGTTATTCTGCATCCAATTGGCCAACGTGTAGGATAATCATGTGATGGTGTTATTCGTTCATTTCTACATCTACAACTAAAAGCTAAAGGTAGGCGTAGGTGTCTTGTGCCTTTTTGAAAGATGGTATGCTCCTGAAAGATGCCTCATCAGCATTACAATAGAAATGGTGCATGATTTCATATCATAGTTCTTATAGATCTGAGGTATGCTAAATCCTTTGTCTGCCGGTTGATTTTGTAAATCCTTTATCTGTGGTTTTGATCTTAGTTTTGATCTGTAGAAAAGGTATGCATCTTTTATTTTAATTATGGATATTGTAGAGGGGACAGTTTAACTGAGATAGTTGTTTAATTGGTCTTTTCGATTGGGATTTCCTAACCTTCTTGTGGTGAGGCTTATTGCAGGCAATTTACTTTGTTTAGAATTGTTAACAAGTTTGGATGTTAATCTTACGGCATTGACAAGAACTTTAAAAAGTTTAGATGTAGTATATATAAAATGGCAACAGTGAGTGAATTTTTCTGTTGTAATAAATTGAAGTTAATGAGTGGTTGCATTGTCAAAATTCTCAGGTTTTATGTGTTTTCTTGCAAATGGTGTTGGTATAAGAAATGGAAAAGATTTTGTAAATGCATTCTTGTCAATCTTGGTGATAAAAGGATCTTATCGGATGAATGAAAAATGAAGTAAGGCATGACTTATGCAAAAATTTTGATGTTCTTTGAATTAATAAAATGATAAATTAACACCCAGAGAATGCTTGCATGCATGGGAATCAATGGCCATGAAAGAGGCTAAAGCTCCAGGACTATGATGAGTTAAATCTCACATGTATAAAGTTATCACCAGAAGAGGGAGTGGTGATGGAGGTAGTGTTTAAAATCTACCTTGTTTTCCCCCGAGCCAGCGAGGGACCATTATGCATTCTGGGGACGCCTAGATGTAAGACATGTGGTTAAGACTCGTTTCACACACATTAGAGGACTATCACATGAGTTGGGAGACTCTATGAATAGAATAACCTCTAGGCGCTGTGGAGGTGTGCGAGAATGGAGTGCTTCAGCTTGGTGAAGCACCCTGAAGAGCACAAAAAGGAGATACCGGTAAGAGGGGTACAGGGCATCGTCGTTGTGTTGGGTGGCTTGAATTGGCACTTGGTGTGCTGAGATGAAGGAACATCCAGAGAAAAGAATAATGACAAAGCACCCTGAATAGCATAGAGGAGATACACGAAGGGTTGGTATCTTCCTTGTGTTGGGTGGCTTGAATTGGTACTTGGAATACTATTGGCACTTGATGTGCTGGGATGGAGGACATCCAAAGAAAGGAACAATGCAGAAAAAGGTATGTGCATTGCAGGTAAACTTGTACCGATGAGGTAATATGTTGATTGATTGACATTATTGATATAATGGGATTTCAATGCTTGTAGTCATGATTCTGTTGATGTATCAATTGCATTATGGAAAATAATTGGGTAATATGGCACCAATGAACACTAGAAAATTGCAGATTGCAAAAGAATATATGACTTTTGTTTAATTTGAATTGTGATTTGGACATGAATTACTGAAGGGACTAAGTTGTAGTTATGATGCTACAAAAGACTTGCTGATTACATTCATGATGACTTGATTCTTATCTATGTGAAATTTGGGTAGACCCGATTTTTGCAGGTCCTACGAACCCACAAGGATCAAGAAAGAAAAACCAAAAGAGGGATACAAACAAGGTGAAGCAAGAAGAGATGACTCTAGAGAAGAATGAAAGTTTTGTTGAAGAAACAAGAAACACCGAGGACGGTGTTCTTTCTTTCAGGGGGAAAGGATGTAATATCCCTCTCCTATGCCTTGGAATATCTTGTAAATTTTTCATATTATTGTACTAGTCTCAGTGAGGAGCTCAAGGCCAAGGCCCCACCCAAGACAAAACCTTGTGGCTTATAAGGGTTAACTGTCTAAGTGAAAATACTTAGGAGATATAATGCAATGAAACAACTTAACTAAAAGCTAACTAAACCCTACCCGGGGCTAAAAGTGAACGGATAAAGAACCATAATCAATATCGTAGACTTACATAGCATTTGGTTTATGACGGTAAGGTTAGGCCTTATAAAGAACTCCTAGTATGACACTATAGTTCGGTACTTAATCCTATTTTGGAGAAAGTTGCAATCCTTTTAAGTGGCATAAAAAAAAAGAGTTAGGAGTAAGGTTAAAATATTGAAAGAAAGGGGTTAATTCTCGAAGGGATACTAGGCCGTAGCATCCTTATAGATAATTTATCATGAGCATACCCCATCTAATAAATACATAGGAATAATCCTTATGGTTAGAATACAATACCTAACATAAGGAGATTTGTCCTTTTGATGACAAATAAAAGTTATGGTTTTAAATTATTCTCCCGGACAATATTTTCTTTAGTGTGCATCACATATAATTATTAGTTAAAGAAGAATATTTTATTAATGAGGCAGAAAAATAGCCGGGGATTGGATGAATGCCCCTGAGAATAATTACTTGACAGCCAATTTAAGGGGGGCCTACCTCGGCAAAGATGAAGGCAGAAATCTGCCTTGAATTGGGGAAAACCTGGCGCATTGTGGGGAAAGACCGTTTTCCTTTTTTTCATTAATAGGTTTGAAATTCTTTGAGAGGGGGGTGCTCAACTGGGGTAAGAACGATTTGAGATCGTTATCTCAGGAAGGGGAAGATGTGATCTCTGCATTACAGGGAAAGAGAAATAGAAAGGGTTCTGTTTTTGTTTTCTTTTCTCTTTTGGGGGTGTATCCATTAAGAGGGAAAGGACTGCTTGCGTTTTGGGAAAAGGGGAAGCGACGGCTAGATCCCTCGACTCTCTATCAAGTAGGAAGCTTTGCAAACATCAGGACGGGAAGACACTCTCACTGGTTGGGAAGGCATTATGTAAGTATTAACAATTGGTGAAGCTAGTTACATATCCCTTATCAATCCGTGCCTGATCAGGTGTTTCTTTTAGTACATTTATTCACTGATTGTCTCTCAAATAGATATGGAGATATATATATATATATATATAGATATGTATGTTTGAAGGTTTGAGTCTAGATGTGTGTGGAATGTTATTATTTTTAGATGTATGTGTTTCCTTTAATACATGCGAAGTGAAATAGATCTGGGTTGCTCCAGTTTTGAATTTGGCTTTCCAGCCTATGAAGCCCAATCTAATGGTTGCGTTTTGCTGCTAGTATCAGTACATGATATGTAGAGGTTATACCAAATCGTTTTCTCTTTGTATGCATTTTCCCCCCTTAAACGCATTTATTAATATTGTATGTGTTAAACCTACACGATTTGCTTTGTTTTATTTTTGGGGGTTGTTTTTTCCTTTTGGATCGTTGCCAGAGCTTATGCAATGGGTATTGGATCCTTTTTAAGGTATGTACTACCCCTCATGAACATGCCGACGCCCCTATATATAGAATGGAATAACATTTATAAACATTGCAGGTTAAAATATTCTATTAAACCAGACATCAGTGTAGGCATCTATTGAGTCCTAGGTCGAACCTGTGTATGATCTATTATAGCCCTGCAGTTTTTCGTCGAAGTTAAAGCTCACACTTTGGTATGTGGTCTTTTTGCTTGACTATGTTAATCGTTGTTGTTTTGTATTAAAGCATAGATCTACTTTCTGTAACCATCGCCTTCAGAATTGCAACGCATGGGTGATTGAGAGTCAAATAGAAGTTCTGTTCACATTTTTCTCTACGTTCCAAGGAGACCAAGTATAAAACATGTCAATTTTCCACTGTTCTTAGCTAACCTCCAATTTGACCTGAATGCATTGTATTTTGATACATATGCATGTTTATTCATGAGCTGAACTAGATGAGGCAAAGAAAAAACATGATCAATTCATATCGATATTTTTCCCATGGAGATCCTTCTATCGAATCTCTCCTAGTAAATGAATAGCTCACTTAGTGCTTAAGTTTAACCTTTTGCTCGAGAGTTTTGAACGATCTGCCAGCTATTATTTTTTTGGTCGCAAAACTATGGTAGGATCTCTTCCCTATTTGATAGAGCCATTGTTATATGATGTTTTAGGCATAGATCCAGAGCAGGGTTGGACTTATAGTTATGGATATGAGTAAGTCGATAAAACCCTTTCTGCATGCAAACACCTAAGAAAGATCTATTGTTTTCTAATATTGTGTTAAGTATGAAATATTTTTGTTTACACTGAATGCATGCTGAGATAATGAAGATTTCGGTGTCAATAAATAGTTGGATGCAAGGCAGTTCTATATAAACCCACACATGCTTTTAGATGTGTAAGTTTCCTTTGGGAGATATTGTATTACCTTTGGTAGTGTCCACTATAAGAGATATATGTTGAAAGGCTGCAGTATTGGTACTGCATATTTGTAATCTTGTTGAATACCTAATAAAAATAAAAAACCCGGACGGTTTGGTCTGGACTATCTTTGGTGGACGTAACCCCAAGGTTGGGGTGAACCACGTGATATTGGTTGTCTCATTGGTAATACCATGTTGTGCTGGTTTATTTCTTGTGTTTTACATGATGACGATGTTATCAAAGCAGTGTAAATGCTTTAACTCATGAAAAGTTTACCAATTTTTTTTTTATTTTGCAGACTTCTTAATGGTTTATTTCCTTAAGGAATCAGGGGTATTTTACATACATACATTATGATTCTGAAAACATAACATAGATCTCCAAATCTGTAGAAGGCCCAAAACTCACATAGTGGAACTATGGCTCTGATACCACTTTGTTATCCTCGCTTTTACGATAAGTTTGAGATAATTTCCTCAAATTTTTCTTGAAATCTCACATTATTCAAAAGTTTTTATCATGGTAAAAAAATCCTTTATTCAAATACTAAGGCAAGAAATCTAACCAATGAAGGAACTTTGACCATAACAGGAACTTTGACAAAATAACTCTAACCAAAGTGTGATTTTGAAAAAAATAGCAATTTTGAGCTGAATTCATTTGTTTATCAAACATTGTATACATGTATTTTATCCATTTTTCATTGGTCGAATTTCCTACCATGGGAATAGTTATCGAGTTAAAGTAAAGTTCCTTCCTTTCCTACCTTCAATTAATTCCATTAACTGGTTAAATCTGATGCATGGTGAAAGTTATTTCTTTGGTAAAGATTCCTTCATCGTTCAAGGTCCATTCCTTCATTATAATTATCATTTCTTCACCATAGTTCCTTCTTTGGTCGAAGTTCTTGAATTCTTTAAACTTCCATTGTTGGTCATCTATTTCTTAGTTAGAATTGCATCTTTGGTTAGAGTTATTTCCTTCCTTGGTAAAATATTCTAAAAGAAATTATCATCATTTCTTCCTTGGTTAGATCTCTTACCTGCATTAGATCTCCTTCTCGAGTTATAATTACTACCTTATTCAAAGCAATTTTGCTAGTAAAAATCCATTCTTTTGCCAAAGTTGCTACCTTCATTAGATTTATCACCTTCAACAAGGTTCCTTCCTTCACACATCGACTAAAGTTACTACCTCCATCAAAGTTGCAATGTTCATCAAATTTCTTACCTTGTTTAATAAGAGTTCATGGTTCTCGCATCAAAGTCCTTATAGATCATCTTAGTCATCTTGGTCACCTTCATTAGTTTCAGTTCCTACCCTCAAAAATGTCTTTCATTGTCTAAGGATTCCTCGAATTTATTTCCTTGGGTTTTTGGCCTTCCTCAAAGTTCTTTCCTTTGTTTTACTTACTTTGTTACTGGCATGGATTCATTGAATTTAGGGGAAAATTGTTGTCTCAGTTGTAAAAAGGAAGAGGTAACTTATTGAAACACCTTACAAATTGATCTTAATTAATTATTTTTCATTATTAAAAAGTATTGATCTTTCATTTATCTGTTTCTCTTAGACTCTATCAAATATTGTCTGATATTTCCCCATTTTATTCTCTTTTGGATGATATTACCTTATAATACATGTGTACCTTATGATCGCTTGTTAACAATCTAGATGAAACTACATATGAACCAATGGCATGGGTAAATTCATCGAATAATATCTCTAAAATAAGCTCGTCCTCTTTGTCTACAATGCTACTAAAGGTGGTGATGTAGGAAATAACTCAAATGAACTCAAAAAAATTTAAATGATATGGTATTGAAGAGATTTGTGCCTCTTATGAAAGAATTGCACCTCGATCCAATGTCCTAAATCAAGACTTTGAGAAATAACAATTCAAGCCACAATAATCAATGTTCACTTCCTTACATAAACCATTATAAATTTATTAGCTAAAACTCTCGTTAAATAATTCATATCACAATTTTAACTTGTCCACCTCAACCAAAGTTCTTTGCATAAGGTTGGCGAAATTTGTTCGTAAGTTTACACTGTTATTATATTCAAATGAACACAGGATTACATGTTTATTTTTATTTTTATCATTTTTATATGTTGTGTATTAATTTCATCGTTAAATAAGATCGTAATGAAATAGATCTTTATTTTGTTTCAACAACTAAATATTTAATTACTTGTGGATAAGTTAGATTCTCTCAATTTAACAATTTGAGATGAAATGAATAGATTTCCAAATAATTAGTCCACGAGGATTCAATGTACATAATGAGTAGAGAAAACAATGGGTGCAATTTCTTCTATTGTTTAGCTTGGGAGTGTAATAGTATACAACATAGTAAATGTCGTATATTCAGTAAACACCATTACATTTCATGATGGTGCACAAGAAGTATCGAGGTTAGATAAGAAAGAAATTGTGAGGAGATTATAGTTGAATGAATTATGACATTGAATATCATTATAAGAATAATCAAAAGGGTTTTGACACTCCTTCCATTCATAAATAGGTTTAAAATATCAAACACATTTTTTCTTATTATATCTTCTTTCCCAATACTTTCATTTGATGCTTTACCTATGGATTCCTTTTGTTTTCATGTAGAGGGTGATATGCACAAAATTTTTGATTAAAAACTCCTTCGAGTGAATGACTGCAAAAATATTATGGCTAATCAAACGAGATACAAATTGTACTAAGAACAAATGTTCAATGAAAAACCACCACGGACAAGAACTAGAGCATATTATGTAAAATATTTGAATAGTCAAGAGCCATGAGTTTTCTAAATTTATATTCATTTCCATACATGTATTTATTGACACAAGTTCAATTCTAAAATGTATATAGTGAAGTAGGCTTTTTCTAATATTATTTGTTTACAGCATAGAGATGACGTAAATATCCTACCATTGAACAATCAACGAGTGTAAGTTTTGTAAAATTCCCGTTCAATTATATGACTATTTTTTTAATACACATTCAATACCACAAAATATTTAAGGAAACACCATTTTTTTGACATCCTTTCCTTATAACAAAAGGATATATATACACAAGAGAGAGAAAACAATTTCAAATTAATTGTTGAAAACATATATTATAAGTTTGTAAAACTATTATCTAGTTCTATGTTCTTTTCAAAGATAATTTCAACACTACATATGTATTTTTCTTTGCATTCATTTGTTTTCTAAGTTGTTGTATGGGGTCATCCCTTTGATAACTTTACAATAATGTTACAACATCCTCTTGCAATTTAACCATGGGATTCACTCCTTCAAAATCATGTATAACACTATGGTCATTAGAGTTTCCATTGTCTAGAACCACATGTTTAATACTAGACTCACTTACTCCAATTTTGCCTTAATATCGATGACAAGAGACCCAAGAAAAAACTTCTAAACCTAACCAATAACATATATTTCTTCAGTGGGATTTTGGGTTCAAACACTAGTCTTAGTTTGTCACAACTTTTACTAATCCATTTCATGCGCATCATCTATTAGATAGCTGTACATAATTTATTGGCAACTCCACAAGTTCAAATGGCATGTAAATATAATGCTTCCTTTCTTCTTAGCAATAGATAGAGTAACTTTAAATTTTTTGTAGAAGTTTGATAGGAAATACATATATTGGGAAAACTTAGGTAACATCCTAAGTCTTCCTTCAAACCATAATATCGAATCACAATACAAATCTCAAAATATAAGAACATACACTTTCTCTCCAAATATGTCTTGTGTCCCCAAGAAAGAGAGTTTAAATCATTTCAAGTGAGTATCTTGTTAGACATTGGTTCAACGCTCCTCCTCGTGAGTTTCATGACATGGACTAACCACCTCCCAAGATCTTAACTCTAGTGATTGTAACAGCGATTAACACGTGCAAGTTTTTGGTCTAAAAGCAATCGTGATTCCAACATATCTTTCCCACTCCTCCAAGAAAGAAATATTCAACTCAAACTCGACATAAACTATAAGGGGATTTATGTCTTAAAGATGAAATGAATCAAAGTCATGGTTATATCGACCCCTTAATATCAAACCTTGGAATGGTGGAAGGAAACCATGACAAGAATTAAAAAAATATCTACCATATTGTTTTGATACTCGATACTTATTACAACAATATGGTTTATTTATTTGGTCTTCATTCTTCCTTTCTAGTCATAGATCTTAATTTCCAAATTAAAAAACATTTTAGACCAAAATATGAAACTAAGAATATGGTCTACATGTGGGCATGGAAAAAGGCACATAAGATTAGTGAGGATGTTTCTCACCATTAAGTAGGATTTGTTACATAAAGATGAAATTTAATGATAATAATAGTTTATTGAGCAATTTGTTGTACTCAATTATTGTATTATAGGTTGTAAGTCTAACATGTAATGATATGAGCAAAGAAAAACTATATATGAAAGGAGGTAAAAGAAATAAAAATGCACTCAATTTAGAATCTAAAAACTAAAGTGTGTACATCGTTTACATACACTATTGAACATGTTGACCTTACAAAGACTGCCAAAATCCATGCCATATTTGATTTTAATGTCATAGCATCCACATGTATACAAATAATTCATGTTATACTCATATGGACTAAGACAATGACTACCTAAATATTCTTTCATCTTAAGGTCTCTTAGACTTTAACAAATGAGCCTTTTGAATCCACAAGGCACTATAGATCTTGCATGTCATAAAACACTTTAAATATTGCATGAATTATTGGAAATTAAAAGGCTTAACGTATTGAATTTAGAGAGGTTAATAGTAAAAGTTAGGTTTGATATGATTTGATTCTATTATTATTATTATTGAAATGTGAGATAATTTGATAGAAAAATATTTGAAAGGTTACAACATCTAATATTAAGATGTTATGTTTTGTAATGTTTTTTTAGAACTAGTAGTGTTAAAAATATTGAATAATAAACCAAAAAAACCTAAATATATGCATATAACCAAACCATCTTAACTCTAAGATCTAAAAAATTATATCTAAACACTTTTTTGAATCTTTTGGGATACTTAATAAATGCAAAATTAAAATACAACTATATTATACTAACTTATTTAATTAAAATCAAATAAATGTACACAATCAAAATATAATTTTACATAACAATATCAGCTAGACAGCCTTCCCTCTATGAAAACCGAATAGATACACAATGTAACCTATAACAATCAAAAGATATCTGAACCAAAATAAAATAACCACGCACACTATACACTATACACTACCCTCTATCAAAATCAAATAAGTACACACGACCTTATATCACAATCAAAATATAATTTTGAGATAATAACACTGAAAGAGGAGCTGATTTCTATGATGCTGCTGGTTTAATCTAGGAGCGTTGGTTATGGATTATCTTCTGTTTATCTGCTGCTTTAGTTTAGAAAGAGGTGATGCCATGCCTACTGCATTGCATTTCCCTAGTGGGAGAAGTGAGCCTGTAGCCATGCCCTTCTGTCAGGAACAACAAGTGGTGCCATCCCTACTGCATTTCCATTTCCCCAGTGGGAGAACTGAGCCTCTAGCCATGCCCTTGTAGCCATGCCCTTCTCTCAAAAACAGGTGGTGCACTTCCCAAGCGGGAGAAGTGAGCCGGTAGACATGCCCTTCTCTCATCCTTGGGCTGAGCCAAAGCAACATATAGAGGCTTGTTAAAAACCATGATCCCTTTCATCTATGTCAGAGCTCGAGATGCTTCATCCGGAGATGTGAAGGCAACAAATCCAAAACCTTTACTGTGTCCATGAGAATCCCTCATTACTTTTCATGAAGTGATTTTGCTGTAACGAAAGAACATTTCACTCAACTTCTCGTCATCAATGCTATCATCTAAATTCTTCAAATAAAGATTTGTTCCACATGGCCATCTCGACTCAGACATGTTACGCGCTTTTTGAACATACCATTCCTTGCCATCAATTTTCTTGACATTTAAGGTATCAGCAGGAACAACTTGTCCAGGAACAGTTGGTGCCACGCCAACTGCATTTCACAAGCGGGAGAATTGAGCCTGTAGCCATGCGCTTCTCTCATCTTTGCGCTGAGCCAGAGAAAGATAGAGAGGCTTGCCCAGAACCATTTTCCCTTCCATTTCCGCCAAAGCTCGGGATGCTTCATCAGTAGATGCGAAGGCAACAAATACAAAACCTTTACTATGTCGATGAGAATCCCTCATTACCTTGCATGAAGTGATTGTACCATAACCATAGAACATTTATCTCAGCTTCTCGTCATCAATGCTATCATCCAAATTCTTCATAAAAAGATTTGTTCCACATCGCCCCCTCGATTCAGACTTGTTCCGTGCCTTGTCAACATACCATTCCTTGCCATCAATTTTCCTAGAGATCAAGAGCACCGCAAATTCCAGTAATATATAACCAATAATATATCTATTTATATGTAATTAATGGGACTTGGAGGAGAAATAACGCTGTTGTTTTTGTGGTTCTATCAACAAGGTTTTATGAAGTGAATTTTATTTTATTTTTTTTAGGTGGGCTCATTTTTTATTTCTTACTTATTTCTATTTCTTATGCCCATATTTTTACAACAATGAATCAACTCATGCTGTTGACAATTTATTAGAGGAGGGTCTTCCTCCACACACGGAATTTGGTTTTAACGATCATAGAATATTATATTATATATATATATATATATTAAAATGTTTTTTTTTTTACTTTATATTTTATTTAGACAATTTTATATGTTTTTTAAACAATTCTTAGTGAAACTTTATACAAAGGGCTTTTTAAGGATTTTGTATTATGTAGCACTTTAAGGTTTATAGGTCTTGAGAATTGAATGTTTTACATTTTTTTGGAACGATAGAAAATGTATGGGGAATAGGGTTTAATTATTTTTCATGCATTTTAATTTGTTTTGTTTAAAATTGTGATCTATTTATTGGTGTTGTTGTTATGATTTTATTCATTTTCTATTTTCTATGTGATGTGAGAAGAAAACTATTGAAAACAACAACTTCACAAAACATGTCAAAAATCCATGACATAGTTTATTTTAATGTCATAATTCATCCACATTAATAAAAACAATTAATATGATATGCACTAAGAAAATGAGTAGTATGTGTCAAGAGGTATTTTAGACCTTTACTACGTAGGTGATGTGATTCTACAAAGAATAAAAAGTTTCCATGCCATACCATCTCTTCCCTTATGACCTTTTTACAAAGCATGATAATGCACATCTTGGTAAAAGTGTTAATTACCTTTTTGGGCAAGTTAACACCCAAAAATGCTGCCGATTCTCTCGGGAATTCACGTTGTTGTCTTCCCCATGTTTTTGGAGCTCCTTGGCATTCTCCATGGATGCTTTTGTAGTGTTATTCATCTTTCCCATGGCTAGGAAGTGGTTTTGTTGACATTCAGTGGATGGGATCTCTGTTGGGCATCTTTTTGTTGTTTCTACATTCCTACGGTTGGGAATTTCATGTTTTATGTGTTGCACAACCAATGGGGGACAAATCCACGATTCCAGGGACTGAGGGAGTCGTTTTGGCCCACGTGAAGTCATAGTTCATTTTTGGAAACGAATTGCACATGATGGGTTGTTTTACTGAATTACCATTTCCGAATTTGTTGGCTTGGCTGAGTTTTTGTTGTATCCTTGGCTATGTGTGAGTCTGGTAGTGTTCCCTTATTCCTTGTGAGAATCATGCCCAGCTCGGGGGTGGGAATGATGCTCAGAGATTGATGAGCACACTAGCCTATGGGTGGGTGGAACATTGCAGCAACATAGATGGTTGCGGGACGAGCATCTTTCAAGATAAGTATCTCTGTGTTAATCTCTGCATTTGTATTTTCTTGATGAAATATGATGAACATGTTTAATGTGTTGAACGGATGAATTGCTTCCAATGAATAATTGCAATTGTATGCATCTGTGTATGTTTTATTTCAATGCATTTTTATATTTATGTTCATGGGGCTTGTTTGCCCGGATAAGATAGCATCATGGTCGCGTTCCCCCTCGGGTAGATGGGAGGGGATGTGATAGTTTATGTAGACTATAGAGAAACCCATCCTTGAGATGATATTCAACCTTTTTATCACCTTCTTCTACAATATCCCACCATTGTCGCTATTGAAACACCTCTTCAATATCCTCTTCTTTTATGTATGCCTCTTTGTATGCATCATAGGTGAAAGAATCAAGGTGCATAAGAGTTCCAAACTTATATATTATAATCTTTAAAGGTGGGAGGCCTTTAAAGCACATCTCCAAACTTATATATTATAATCTTTTTATATTTAATGATTAGATGAAGTTTATGTGAAAACCACATATAGTTGCAGTGTCTCGTTTGGTGAGGATTACTGTGGATTGAAAATATTAGAGTGGATGGCGATGAGTATCAATGATGGTGCCCTTACCCATTAGATTATGTATCCATTTCTTAACATCTTAAACTAGCATTATTCCATCTTAAATATGTCTCCATCAAGGCTTGAGAAGGATCAAACCCCTTGCGAAGCAAAGCCCTTAATGATAACCATGTATAAGAATGCAATGATACACACGCACACACATTACAAACTGATCAATATGGATGTGTGTTCTTGCAATGTCCCCAAAAATTGAACATAAAAATAAAAAATTATAGGCTAGTGAAAACTACCCCAAAGGGGATCATTATTACTCGTGCGGAATTACATGCGCTACATATACTTTCGATCTCTTCGGAAAGTGCCCATACTGTCTTGTAATCTCTTATCCATTAAGTGATTATTAGTTCATTTAATTCTTATGTCTTAATTCTTTTATTTAAACTATTTATACATCTTAGTTATTATTGTTGGTGAATTATTGAATTGGTTTAGATCATTGTTTTACTCCTGCACATGTGTACTTTGTTTATTTAATAAAAACTAACTTAACTTTGTTTATGGGAAAAAAATGGTGGAGTGGCGGGACTCGCTCTCCCATTTCGATCTAAGAGGTAAGGTCATTCTTCATTATGCAGGCTTACTTAGTTCATTCGAGCTAAGGCACCTTATTTATTCACTTACAGGTTACTTTTGCGACATCATGATTATTTGGTTACTTGAAGCAATTCAGTTCCTAGATATACTTCCAGTTCCGCCTTGCACTTTTATTACTGTTCCGTTTTACGACTTAGGTGAGCCCTATGTTCGTTAATTATCTTTCTTAGTTAATTAACTAGATGTTGTGAATTAACTTACTGTCCTTACCATGTTATTAATTATCTATCTCTTGGCTAATTAATTACACTTCTCTTGTTTCTATTTTCCAGGTCTGCCTTGGTTATGAGTTTGGATACTTAAGCTTGTTCTTCCTAGCGAGGGCATGATGGCATACTACATTTTCCATGATTCCTAACTACTATACAAAACCTAGACTAAAGACTTATGCACAAACGCTACCTATATGAACTAGAAAAGGGCATGTACCAACACATTACTTTGATGCTAGGGGAATAAAATGTAAACACTACACAATAGTGTTAAGTCTGCGCACACTTTAGAGTTGAAAGACTATGGTATAAATACCATGTCATTGGTAATATGTCTGCACTGGCATTAGAAGGTGGAGAAACTATAGGAAATAGTGTGCACCACGATATAACAGGGTTTATCTTAAGACTTGGTTGAATGTATTACAATGATGATTCATAAACTATGGTGAGGGTTCATGAATGCATTAATGGCCACCAGTTGGTGCCATTAATTCCATCGGGGTTTGTGAAAATGCTTGCCAAAGGGTTTGGGCATTCGTTGTTTGTGCATTATGTGGTTTTGGCATTGGGGTTTCATGTGGCTTCTGCACAGCTGGAGAAGGGAGGAAACATACATCAATTTGTAGGTAAGCTAACTACCAGACTCTGTGTAAACACATTGTTTCGTTGTTTTATCCATGGCATAGTCATGCTTCTCATGCCATTGCTGCTTTGATTGCAGGTGAAAATGAAGGCGCTCTGGGGTCTGCACAAAGGTATGCTTGCCTCCTCTTGTTCTAGGCATTTCTGAGTTGGGATTCTTTAGAGGGTTGGGGTTTTAGATGGCCCTTGTCGACTCTTCCTACCGGGTTTGTAATTTAGCTTTCTCTGGGTTTCGACTCTCGTTGGTAGGTTTGGAATCTTGACCCATGCCAAATAATGGTGCCATAGCTCACAGCTTGCCATTTAATATTATTAATACATTGACTATTCTAAAAGAGAAATCGTGCCTTACTTTATAAATATACTGTGTGTTGCCTTTTATGTGAATACTGTAATGTGTTTTGGTATAAGAAGCGTATGATTTTTGTTCATCATTTTTAATATATTATACTGTGTAAATTCAGGACTGTGTAGTTATTTTAATGCTGCGTTTAAAAAGTTGAATTGCTGGCTTCGATCGTGGCTTTAAGCCTGTAGAATTTACTCTGTGTATAATAGTAACAGTTTGGGTTTTGGAAGTATGCACAACAATCCATTTATATTGTTTGTAATTTATGTTTGGGAAAGCTTCTAGAGCTTGGGGCATTATGCCATGGGCTGTACAATTATTGCAATGGTGTCGTAGCCCATTGGCTTGCCACCATAAGCTTTGTGTTAGCGTTAATGGAAACTGTGTAATATACAGAGAGTTGTAATTTGGTTTTAATGGTTTAGTGTGGGTGCAAGAGATGCCATTAATGGCATGTGCCTCTCCCAATGACTACGATAGCTTAGTTGGAATTTTAATATGTAATTTGTTATTAAAAAACACATGGCTATAACAACCACGGTTATGGAAAACCCATGATATCATTTTGGTTACTGTAGCGTGACTGTGTGATTATTATTGTGTGATTGGATTTGGAAACTTGGTCGTGGTCGGCGTGACTACGTATATGACCTTCAGGATTTCATCCTGGGTGATACCAAATTGTAAAACATTTTATATTTAATAATAGAAAGGATACTATGTATTAAGCTATGGATTTTGTTATACATTTTCATTACAGTAATGATTTATGTTAAGGTTATTATTATGTTGGCCTTGGGTCACGGACATCCATGGGATTCAATGTCGCAACGTGTGTTGGCATAAGATAGGGTTTTCTTCTTAAGAGGAATGATTCCTTGTTTAAATAAGAACTGTAGAGATGTTTTTAATGTGGAGTTTAATTTTGCTTATGAATTATATTTTTAAACCATAAGGGTCGATACCACAACTTGTGTTTATTAATACATAGTTATATGAATTGTTTACTTGGTAAAATTATATGTGGATTCTTATGATGAATATTATATGGGACCTTTAAAGATATAATGCATGTGATTTATGGTGATTTATTATAGATGTTAAGACTGTATGTTTTGCAAAATCTTGATAAGGATCACATGGATGGTCACAATATCCCTCTCATTAATTATAATGTTTGTTTAGAATTATGTAAAGTATTTTGTTTTAATGATTATGTGAAACAGACCTTGGAAGGTCTTTAATAATTTGATTAGCTTGTTTATTATATGAAATGTGTTCTTAGTAGATCTAGTTTATAATATATACTTGTTATTAGTTAGCATAATTAATATTTTAAGTAATTAATACTCACTTATTTTCTTTAAAGCTTAGGGCAAGCCTCTGCTCACAAATGGAATATGTTAGCAAGGTATTAAATACATAGAACAAAGTATAAACATAGTACTAAGATAAAAACCTAGTTAATACAGGAACATTTATGAAAGATACAAGCCCTGAACATAAACAACATATAATAAAAATTATCCAGCCTATGATTCGTAAATTGCAAATACAAACCCTAGCAGATTGTTAACCATTAGGGTTAGAAATTACATTGCAGCCATTACTTAACATAAACAATAATGAATCTTTAGGAAAGAAATAGAATAGTCCTTCAAGGGTTTCATACCTGAGTTTTAAGCTTTGTCAATGGTTGCACCTGCACACTTAAATAACCAGCATTAACAATTCAATGTAGATCTGACCTCTCTTTGATGACCAAATCACTTGGGAACTACCACGTTCCACCCAACCATGACCTGGAACCGTTCCTGGTTTAAATCTGGATCCCCGTGAGCTGGACTCCAACATGCAAGTAGCTTAGAGCTCGTGAGGTAGGGTTTCCTAATTTGTAATCAGTTTTGAATCAATCCTCTTTTCCTTGCAGGAAAAGTTCTCCAAGAGAACACTTGAGAGAAAAAACAAGCAAAATAAAAATTCTCCTAGATAAAAATCAAAACCCCAAGCCTTTGCTTGGCTTGAGTCTTTATAGACCGGCTTTTCAGTCAAAGGGGAAGTTAAATCAAGAAATCCTTGATTTCTTGATTTAGCCTTTTTTAATTTAATTCTCAACCTAGGAACTTTTAACTAGTTCTTAGTAAATCTTTCATAGATATTTCACTATTTGTTAATCCTTTAATAATAAATAATAATTGGCGGAGCTTCTCTTCTTTCTTTATTCAATTATATAATTAATCATAATTAATTATTTATACATACTATGTATAAAATACATAGTATTAAAATACTTGTTAGCATTTGTCTTCAGGAATCATGTATCATGATCCCTAGACTTAACAACACTTCTTTATGAAGGTTAAGTAGATAGACGGCTCGGGTCTATCTACTTGATGAGAATGTAGAAATTCAAAATTTCATTTAATCTCTTAAAAATAAGTATGATGAGATCAATATTATTCTCGAGTCGTGTAATGTCCCCAAAAATTGAAAATTAAAAAAAAAAATTATAGGCCAGTAGAAAACCACCTAAGAGGATCATTATTGCTTCTGCGGAATTATATGTTCTAATTAGCTTTCGATTTCTTCGGAACGACTCGTACTGTCTTGTCAATATCCTATCCATTCAATGATTATTAGTTTGCTTACTTCCTATCTGCACTATTTTATGTTCTTGTTCACTTCCTTTGCGCATACGAATCTCAATTGTATGAACTTCTTCTAGATCAATGAGCCATTGATATCCCAGAAAATAGAATATTTCCAAAGTAAAATATCATATCATCTTTATTTTCAAGCTTACATCAAATCTCCACCTCTTTCATGTTTATACTAATTTTGTTCAAAAGGTGTGTCCACAACTTGGGATTTCTTTGAGTTGACAATGCGCATATCTTTCTATTCTACCTTCCTCTCCACTGTACTTGTTGAGTATTTGGTCTTAACTACTTTTATTGGGGTTTAAAATTGTATTTCAGTAACAGCACTGCATGGTCATTCATTAAATCACATAATCGAGGTTGCAATGTGTTCATTATCAATCATTGTTAGTAGAATACACATCTATTTCATAATACATACATTATGATTCCAAAAACATAACATAGAGCTACAAATCCGTAGAAGGCCCAAAACTCACATAGTGGAACTATAGCTCTGACACCACTTTGTTATCCTCGCTTTTAAGATAAGTTTGAGATAATTTCCTCAAATTTTTCTTGAAATCTCACATTATTCAAATTTTTTTTGTAAATTACCTCAGTTACCTTAGAGCTATAAAGCATTCAAGAAGTCTGCACGAATAAAAAAAATTAGTAATCTTTTCATCAATGGACACATTTTGTACTGCATTCATAATCATCCTCATCATGTAGACAAAAGAAATAAACCAGCACAACAAAATAACACAAATGAGACAACCATTTTTCACGTGGTTCACCTCGTCCACGAGGCTACATCCACCAACTTATTTGTTCTTTTTATTTCTTTATCAAAATAGAGTGCTTACAAAAAATCATGGCTCATTCCTCGCCGGTTTTATCTTTCTTCAAGGTTCTACACAGAGAGACACTTGTAACTCCACAGCCCTATTTAGGACTCTTATAATCAGCTCAAGTAACATTAAATTTAATAGTATGTTAACCCTTCAAAAATAACTTTACTCGTGAAGTACTCATTATGTACCTTCTATATTATTCTTGAATTAGGCTTATATACTATAATTAATGTCACATTTTCCATGATTCACATTAACAAGTTGTTCTCTATTTCAAGCCTGGATGACAATCGTAATAAGAAATCAAATGCCCGGTAAGGAGCCTACAATTTTCTATCTTCTCATTAAATTACATCGTATTCTAGCGATCTATCCAATTAAACATTGCTCGCCTATATTCTCAAATCCACCATCGTTTAAGAAAACATAAGCAATTATTTGAATCCACCAATATATATATATATACCTATAAAGAGAGATGCGCAGGCATAAAATACCTGGTGAGGTATAAAGTCATTCTATCTGGCATGGTGAGGTTCACAGACAGCCTTATATATATATATATATAACGCAGTAAGGTGTTAAACCAGCGCAGAGTGTTAAATGCAACCTTTGTCGGTTTTGTATTCTTTAGTCTTCCTTGGACAAGGAAAATACAAGAATCAAACCCATCTAGAACAGCAGGATGGGAAAATCTAAAAAGCCACTGTAGGCGCATAAAAATATCACATATAAAAGGGGCTGCCAGGCAATTACCAGATCAGAAAAAATGGGAACGCATACAAAAGCTAAATGCTTGTTACTATCCAGTTTTTATACGAAAAAGGAGAGATCCTTTTTAGCGCGGGGTCATTTAAGTCATGGCATCAAATGGATGCTGGACCCAAAACATAAAATAGGGAAACACTGGAAAGAATCATGGTCATCCGACTGGACTACAACCTCAGGAGACAAAACAATCGCCGGTGTACTAGTTTAATGCTGTTACAAACTCTTCAACTATCATTCTTAAGTTGTCTGAATCCAGTATATTATCAATCTATCCATCCTAGTTTCCATGTTCTCCTTTCCAGCTTGTGATGGTCAATACGATCAGTTTGCTAGTCTCGAGAAAAACACAGCCATCATAAGATTAAATATATGTAATTAGTTGCAGCCTGCAATGGTCAATACGCAGCTAAAACATAAGATTTGAAGGACGCAATCCTTATACCCAATTTCATCATTGGGTGCGGCAAAAATAATGAATTTTAAGGGAGGGCGACTGGTGGGTAATGCAGTGTGTGCTGACGTGAGAATCGTGATGATTGGCGCCATGGTCAATCATACATAAATTTCCATGAGGAATTTCTATGCGGCATATTAGAGGTCTTTTAAACAATACCAAAAAAAAAGTTTCTGCAGTCTCAAATATATTTATTGATCTTAGGCTGTGGGATATCACCCGATCTAAAATAATTTCAACCTAAAAGGAGATGTCAACCGACAGGCACAAGCATCACTCATGCTGGTTTTTAATCAACCTAGGGGAGATTCTAAATGAAACACAACTATGGAATATGAATCTGTCTTGAATTTTTTAAAGAAGTTAAGGCGCATACCAGATTGACGCTTATCCACTGTCGTCGAGGGTTAAACCCACGTCTTAGGGATCACGAGGGAAAAAGAAACGCCTATCTCCAACGCCCATCAAGTGCAGTGGTTTATCCCGATCCCGTTCTCCTCATTTCCCTGTAAAACACCTCTCATTTTCAAGAGGCAGATATTGAAACGCCCTCACTGAAAACAAAAGGCAGCGATCCCCCTCTTGCAACTAAGGCAGAGACTTTTCTATTTGACGGAGGAATGCTCAAACCCTTGAACAACCTACTCCCCTCTTTTGTGCCCCCTTCAATGCTACAGACTCCCTCCTAAATAGAAATGCTAAAAGTGAAATCCTTCCAACTTGATGTACGATCTTGCATGTAACCGTCCCATTTCTGTTGAGTGAATCGGCCCTATTAGGGCATGAGATGGTGGCCCTTTTCCCGCTGGATGCAAGAGCCACTATCCAGGAATAATAATTACACTGTCGTGCACAGGGTTCATTTCCCATGATCAGTGCTGTTAGGCATTAATATTATATTTTCAATTTGACCAGGGGGTATTTATATCTCAGTCAGACTTATATATGCAAAGATCTTACTCTCCGTGAAGATAGTTATAAGGATTATTTAATAATTTAAAATAATCCACGTCTTTTGTAAAGACTTAATCTATCAATTGTGGTAGATTTCACTTTTTTAATAAACGCTGTCTTTTATAAAGACCCAACATGCTAGTCCATGTACTAGTCCAAGAATTCATTTTAGTTTCCCCATGTATATATATATATATATATATTTATATATTTATTATTTTCTTTTTTCTTTTTCTTTTTTTTTTTTCTATATGGTGCCCTCACTTTTATAACGCACCCTTATTATTTGTACTTTCACTTAGTCAGTTAACCTTTATGAGCCACAAGGTGTTGTCTTGGGTGGAGCCTTGGCCTTGAGCCCTCACCGAGACTAATACAATAATATGGAAAATTTACAAGATATTCCAGGGCATAGGAGAGGGATATTACATCCTCCCCCCCTAAAGAAAGAACACCGTCCTCGGTGTTTGTTGTTTCTTCGACAAAACTTTTATTCTTCTCTGGAGTCATCTCGTCTTATTTCACCTTGCTCGGATCTATTTGATTTTATTTTCTGATCCTCATAGGTTTGTAGGACCTTCATTTTTCCTGTAACATAAAATCAGGTCTACCCAAATTTTTCATAGGTAAGATTCAATTCATCATGAAACATAATTAGCAGGTCATTTGCAGCATCATAACTACCATTCAGTCCTTTCCAATAATCCATGTCCAAATTACAATTCAACTTAAACAAAAGTCATAGATTCTCTTGCAATCTGCAATTTTTCCAATGTTCCTGGGTGTCATATTACCCAATTATTTTCCATAATGCAATTTATACATTAACAAAACATGACTACAAGCATTGAAATCCCATTATATCAATAATGTCAATCAATCAGCATATTACCTCATTGGTACTTGTTTACCTGCAATGCACATACCTTTTTCCGCATTGTTCATTTCTTGGATGTCCTCCATCCCAGCACATCAAGTGCCAACAGTACTTCAAGTACCAATCCAAGTCACCCAACACAAGCACGATACCAACCCTTCATGTATCTCCTCTATGCTATTCAGGGTGCTTGTCATTATTCTTCATTCAAGCCACCCAACAAAAGGACGATACCCTGTACCCCTCTTAGCGGTATCTCCTTTAGGGTGCTTCACCAAGCTGAGGCACTCCGTTCTCGCACACCTCCACAACGCCTAGAGGTTATTCTCTTCACAGAGTCCCCCAACTCATGTGACAGTCTTCTAATGTGTGCGGAACGAGTCTTAACCACATGTCTTACATCTGGGCGTCCCCAGAATGCATAATGGTCCCTCGCTGGCCCGGGGGAAAACAAGGTAGATTTTAACCACTACCTCCATCACCACTCCCTCTTCTGGTGATAACTTTATACACATGAGATATCCCTGGAGCTTTAGCCTTTTCATGGCCATAAATCCCCATGCCTGCAAGCACTTATAGGTGGTCAGTTTATCATATTATCAATTCAAAGAACATCAAACTTTAAGCATAAACCATGCCTTACCCTCATTTCTCATTCATCTGATAAGAGTCCATTTATCACCAGAATTGACAAGTAGGCATTTTCAAGAAGCCACAAAAATTTTTCATTTTCTTATACTAGCACCACTTGCAAGAAAACACATAAAACTTGAAAATTTTGACAGTGCAATTACTCATTAACTTCCAAGTATTAAAACAGAAAAATTCATTCACAGCTGCAATTTTATATATATACTACATTTGAATCTTTAAGCGCTTTGGCAATGCCATAAGACCAACATCCAAAATCTATTAGCAATTCTAAACAAAGTAAATTGCCTGCAATTAGCCTCACCACAATAAGGTCAGGAAATCTTAGTCGAAAAGACCAATTAAACAGCTATTGTTAGTTAAACTGTCCCTTCTACAATATTCATAATCAACATAAATCAATCACAAGGATGGGCATCCTCAATGAATTGCTGATAATTATTCAAAACCACCAAAACCTGAGATAAAGTGGATATCACCACTTGCAAGAAAACTCGATTAGCAGAGTTTAAACTTATATTATTCAAATAATGCTCCTTGCAATGCTTAAACATATAGCATTGATTCTTGAATGAATAAATATTTACATACGAACACTGCCACAACTTTAAATCAACATATACCTCTTCCTTCTAGCGTTAGTTACTACCATTACTTGCATACTAAAAGATATCACTCACATTGATTGATTTTAAATAATCTTGTACTAATGGGGAAAGGCAGCCGCTATTTTTGTTTCCTTTTGAACCGGAAATACAATGCATAATAATCATATAATTAAAGAAAAATGAAATCATCTTTTCCACTTCTAGCCTTTACACCTAATCTAGCAAATAGAAGCAATTTTACCGGAGTAAATGTGGGGCCTACATTTAGAGGCTGTCCCTAATCTTTTGCAAATCACAATGCATATAAATAACCATCTTGGACATGATTCCATAATATGAAAATAAAACCAGGGATCAATATATAAAGAAATAACTCCCCCTTTTTTTTGGATTAGCTATAGAATCACAGATTCTGTAGCTGGTTCTTTTTCAATGGATTTTATTTAAGAATCAAATCAGCATGAACAAAAATGCATTGGCTGCAAATTTAAAAAAGAAAAATCTGTAGCTCAATTTTGGCTGATGGTATTCTAAGCAAATTTCAATCAAGTCAATGCATAGGTAAATACTACTGCAAGTAACACATAATCTAACATAAATA
>LPNX010481002.1:121981-144554 GCA_001517045.1 Pseudotsuga menziesii
GGTATGGCGTCTTAGTTAGCCCTTTAGTTAGCCCTTTTAGTTAGCCCTTTTGTTACGTGGTGTCATTGCATTATCATCTTCTAAGTTTTTCCACTTAGGTAGTTAACTTTCATAAGTCACAAGGTGTTGTCTTGGTGGGGCCTTGGCCTTGAGCTCCTCATCGAGACAAGTACATTAATATGTGAAATTACAAACTATTCGAGGGCATATGAGAGGGATATTACATCCTCTCCCCCTAAAATTAACACCGTCCTCGGTGTTCTTGTTCTTCAATAGCTTTTCATTTCCGTTTGGGTTGTCCTTGTTTGCTTGTAATTCATGTCATGATCCTGCATTTAAAATCAGACATATGCATGCATACTAGCATCGAAATGTAAAACTCTGAAATACAATTTTCATAACATATCAATTCTATTGCCAATAACATATAGGTACCAGTTTACCTGTACCGCACATACCTTTTCCTGGCATTGTTCTCTTCTTTGGATGTCCTCCATCCCAGCACACCAAGTGCTAACAATACTCTAAGTACCAATTCAAGCCACCCAACACAAGGACGATACCAACCCTTCGTGTATCTCCTCTATGCTATTCAGGGTGCTTTGTCATTATTCTTCTCTCTATATGTTCCTTCATCCCAATACATCAAGTGCCAATTCAAGCCACCCAACACAAGGACGATACCTTGTACCCCTCTTAGGCGTATCTCCTTTTTGTGCTCTTCAGGGTGCTCCACCAAGCTGAGGCACTCCGTTCTCACACACCTCCACAGCGCCTAGAGGTTATTCTCTTCACAGAGTCCCCCAACTCATGTGATAGTCCTCTAATGTGTGCAGAACAAGTCTTAACCAAATGTCTTACGTCTGGGCGTCCCCAGAATGCATAATGGTCCCTCACTGGCTCGGGGGAAAACAAGGTAGATTTTAACCACTACCTCCATCACCACTCCCTCTTCTAGTGATAAATTTATACACATGAGATTTAACTCATCATACTCATGGAGCTTTAGCCTTTTCTCACGGCCATAATTTTCCATTCCTGCAAGCATTCTATGGGTGTTAGTTTATCATATTGCAGAAAACCCAAAATAATCAACTATCATAGTTTCCTAGTTTGCATTGATTTGAATTTCCATTCATGAAATATATAACCTTGTAAACCATACAGAAAGTTATTCCTTACTCCCCTTTTTATATACCATACTGCATGTCAATTGTAGCAATTGTCATAACATCGGTGAAACCTACAAGGTTAGTATGTAGACATCATCCACCGTTAGTTTACGAATGGACGGATTATACAATTTGTTACCTCTAATGATAAAACAACCTCACTGGTGCATAACAATTCATTATAGCATCATCATCTTTTTCATTCATAACCTAAATGAGCTGATCATTAATCTTACATGCTATGCCAAGTGAAGGTAGACATATTGTTATTCATTAAATTGTTTTAATGAACCTACCATACAGCTAGGATTGTGGTGGATATGAGATTTTAAGATGCAGATAAATATAACCTTTATACATTTGTCTTCATTGTACCAAATATTAGCAGAGATAATAAAGAATTAGATGCAAAAAGTAAAGACTCTAAGCTCTATTCCATAGTAACTAAACAATATGCAATTCCGAGAAATTGTTACCGCTCCATAAACAATTATTTCTGAATAATTAAATCAATTCCATACTAAATAAATAATATTCAACTCCAAAAACCATTTAATGAAATGGTTTCCGCTCAATAAAGAATTACCTGCAATGTACAGTAATTAAATCGATTTCCAGAGCTTACTAGTCTATGGCAACAAAAAGAGAGCATGCAGCAAGCTATATTTGACCACTAGAATCAGTAATACGTGAGCAATGTTTAAACAATTTACAGGTTTAGACTATAACCCAAATCAACTCAGATCGATCTTGCAGAGATCTTGTAAAGAAATTAGCACTCAACAAAAATCGGTTTTAGCAGAGATTTCACCAAAATAACATTCAAACCTAATTCGATTTTACAGAGAATCGACAAGAATAAACTTCAAACCCAAATCGATTTTAGTAGAGAAAAGACCACAATAACAAGTAAACTACCAGAGAGTACTCCACCATTAATCACACAACCTTTCCACAAACGATGAATATTTAAAAATACTTCACAAGATTTTTTTGTTTCGGCAATACACAGCCTCTTGTATTATTGTCGTATCTCTAGTGAAGTTTCAGATATTGTAGGGTTTTATATAAAAAGTAAACTATGAGATGTAACACCAAGACGATCTTAACTGGTTCCTCTCTTATCACCGATCCCATCACAAACACGCAGAGGATCATGTAATGGGGGTTTGTTTTTACTACCAAACAAAAGGGATAATATGCAGGGTTAAAACATACAGTATGGATATCATTTTTTTTAATACCAAAGTACGGCTTCTAGCCAATACACAAAGAATAGTTCATAAATAATGCATTTGATCTGGAATGACTCTAAACAATACAATTGAGGGTTGTATTTAAAAAAAAAATAGCTCGACTTAGCATATCTAGGTGCAGCGATTTCAAAATAACTCGCAGAGGATATCCTTAGGAACAGATCTATTTATCCATTTGATTTGTAAACTATTCCAACCAATACCTGGAATTCGAAAAGTTTGTAGAGTAATGCAAGAATCCCACTATCCTTAATAGCTACGTTTTCTGAATGAAATCATCAAATAAAGGAATGCGTTGCAAGGAATTCAAGTGCTGTTAATAGCTACTTTTCCAGATCCATAACATAAACTCCTTCAATAAAAGAAATAGCAGATTACCAAAATCTTATGAGAATTTTGATCTTGAAATCATAACGTTTACAAGACTGAGTTTCGGCAAGCACAGAACCCAACCACCAGATCAATAGCGTTTTGTTAAGGTTATGAAATTACCAGTTTGGTATAACCAACAACATTTGACAAAACTACAAGGCAATTTCCAGCTTGAAATAAAGACCAGTGCTCATGTCAAGGCTATCAGGCAATTCCCAGATATTATAACCAACGATTTTGAAATCTTTTGACAGATTACATCTCCCAGCAAACGAAGGTAAACATGACAATGTAAAAATAAAATGCTTACTATTTACCTCTTACAATTAGTATTAAGCCCTTTTATGTATCTTTTGTAATTAACCCTTAAAAATAAATGTTTTCAGCTGCTAATAGCTCTCTCCTTGCTCGTCTAGTTGTATTTTAAAGGTCGGCAAGATAGCTAAGGTACGCTGGTAAGACTTTTAAAAATAAACAGGACGATTCTTATAGCAAATAAATATAGCTTCTATTTTCACCCTTTTTAGAATGTCCTTATCAAAATACCTTAGACCTTTATAATTTAATTATAAGAGAGAGTTTAATTATTAGACTCCAGGTTTGATACTGCTATATAGCAGACTCCCAGTCGATTGGAAATGGATTAAAAAAAAAGTATTTGAAATCAGGTTGGTTTTACACTTCCTTTTGAATGATGTCGGTCCATAGAGTGGATCTTTATGCCCATGAATTAACATATTCTACATATATAATATATCCATCATTACACAATATCTACCATAACTCTCTTGGTTTTCTACCATCACAATATTTCCTTTAGATTTTTAAACTTTAGTTTTTCCAGTTCCAACCTTTCCACTATAAAGCAAAGAGTACTAAACCTATCACGTAGGCTTTATGACCTTAACTAAGTTGCTTTCCTCTTCACACCTTTATCAACTTTTCACGATAAAATGACCTGTTTTGGATTAATATTAGATTGTTTTTCTTTCAATCCTTTTCCATAGAAACCAGTTGATTCTCCAACATCTCAAAAATACTAGTGCAACTAACTATTGCTTCAGGTAACTCGCTAAGTTGTTCAGATGATCCAACCTGTAACCAATTTGATCTCCTCAGTTATTCAAAAAGTCTGGCATACCCTAAAGGCGACTAACAACTAAGACTTTTATCAAGTTCCCCAAAAGTTACAAAATATGGCTTTCATGAGATACCCAAAACTGGTCTGAACCTCTAAGAAGAAAATACGAATTATTAAACATAAGAAAACTCAATGATATAAATATTATTAGCTCTCTATTCAAGAGACCTGAAATTATTAAAATCCCAACTTTGCTTTAAAATATTTAAGAAGCAACAAATAGGAATGCTTTATTTCAATTACAGAAAATACATATTATATTTCCAGATATAAAATTCCATCATTAAAATTTGAAATGAGATCTATAAAAATTTATATTGTGCATACCTATATTTTACATTACTAGTGAATAAAATTGAAACCAAACCTCGTTACTGACCCGGCATAACTTGTTCCTCCTCCAAACACAGAGATTACCTTTCGAACGAAACATAGAGGTGAATTTGTAATCACCAATCACACTTTCCAAGTTATTGATTAACCAACGAATTCAATAAAATAATGAATACTAATTACAAAGTTACAAATCTCTAGAAGGCCCAACAGCTCCAGAGTTGTAACCTCACTCTGATACCATATGTAAAATACCCCTGATACCTTCAAGCTATAAAGCATTCAAGAAGTCTGCAAAATAAAACTTTAGAAATCTTTTCACCAATTAAAACATTTATACTGCATTCATAACCATCATGTAAACAAGGAAATAAACCAGCACAACAAAACACGAAAGAGATAACCATCTTTACATCGTTCACCTCGTCCACGAGGCTACATCCACCAACTTTTGCTAGTTTCTTTATTTCTTTGATCTGTCAAAGGCTTACAATTCTGTAGTACCCAAGCTGCAAATTATTTACACAGTCTCTCTCTCTTGTAGAGGTATTTCATAACACATAAATGCCTTACATCAAGGCTTACCAATTGAAAGGGCAGACATGCCCACCCAGCAAAAGCAAAAACACTCACAACTTAGACCAGATCATCTCCATTTTCTACACTTTAAATACTAAAGTAGTATGGGATCCTCACCACATTTGGGGAACATTTAAACATGGCACTAAAGCTCATCAAAGTGAGCAGCCAGCCGATATGTGATCAGCATTCCATTTTATTTTTAAAATATATAAACAATATATATTTACCAGCACTCCTTTTTCTTTTTAAAATCTATAAACATATAGTATTTACCAGCTTTTCATTTTCCTTTTAAAATATCTAAACCATATATATTTACCAGCACTCCTTTTTCTTTTTAAAATATATAAACATATATGTATTTACCAACATTTCGTTTCTTTTTAAAAAAATACAAACATATATATATTTACTAGCATTTCATTTTCCCTTTAAAATATATAGACATATATTTTTTTTTTACCGGCATTCCGTTTCCTTTTTAAAAATATACAAACATATATATATTTACCAGTATTTCATTTTCCTTTTAAAATATATAAACATATATATTTTTACCAGCTTTTCAACCAATCATTACAACTATCACGGCCATAGGTCAATAGCTAAAAGCCATAGAATAAAGCAAAAGGGTTTTTTCCCCAATGCTGATATTGATCTCAATGGGAAGCCTTCATCAAGATGAAAACGCATATCTAAAAGCAAACTTTAACAGATAAAAAAAAATACATATCTTAAAGGGCAGTCTTCAACAAGACAGATCGTATGTGTAAAATCAAACTTTAACCAGAGAACATGCTTATCTTCGTGGGCTGCTTTCAACCAGATAGATGGCGTCTCATATCAAGACAACTTGTAGTCTATCCTATGTTCAAAAACAGGAATACAAGTGGCAGCCTTGTACGCAGCCTATATTTAAGTTCAAACTTCAAAAGGCAGCCTATACAAAGACAAAACACAGTCTATTCTATGTTCAGCATTAGGAAGGCAAGTCACAGCATTGTATGTAGCCTTATGGCTGATGGAATGTAGGCTTCGGGATTCTGGGATTTTTCCCAGAACTTAGTTTGGGGATCTAGATCAAATATACATGCCTACGAAAATAAAATAAAATAAAATAAAAGGAAAATCTCGTACCCTTTTTCCAAAGGATGAAAATGGCAGTCCTCCATCGCCCTCAATGGAACGTCCGAGTGACAAGAGTTCTCTTTCTTGGCCAATTCCCTATTTTATTTAAAACCATCAAATCAAATGGCCGGATGGCCTCCCTCCCTCCTTTCCAAGACAGGGAGTTCATATTCTACAATGCGCTGAGCACATTCCCCTCTAGTAATGAAGAGAATCCCCTTTGATCATATCCTAGCCTCCCTAAGTAGCAGTGCAGGTAAGAGAAAAAGGCAATAAAAACACACAGGTTGAGCGTGCGTGTTCCCTCCATTCACGCAGCAGATAAAATGGTGTTTAGGTATGAAGCTAATTTTCTGGGTTAAGAAATCTGTCATCCTTAATCTATGGCAAACCTCTCATTTTTGACAGTGATTTTATTACCTAGAGGCATGCGCCCAACCCAGGAGCGTTTCTTTCTTTTGTTTTTAAATTTGATTTAATAAGTGCTAGGAAGTTTCATAACGCCTCTATAGTCAACGAAATTCATTAGGTAAGATACATCTAGGTAATTAAAATAATGTAAAATTGATGGCTATAACTCAAAGAAATTCAATAAGTGTAAATCAACATCAAAGTTCTTCCCACTATGAATATATATATATAGTGTTTTAAATAATATACGTGTGTATATATATATATATATATATATATATATATATATATATAATTACATATATACCATTTCTTTCACTAATAGTTTCCACTGAAGTGTTCTACATATAATATATATATATATATATATATATATATGTAATTCATTTTATCTTACAAGGATTCCACTATTTTATAGGATGTTTTACACATTATATATATATATATATAATCTCTTTCCATCACTATATAAATCTTCTTTTGTCGACACTTAAAAGATTTGCAACTTCTTCTATCATACTAGGATCGAGCACTAGGTATGGCGTCTTAGTTAGCACTTTAGTTAGCCCTTTTAGTTAGCCCTTTTGTTACGTGGTGTCATTGCATTATAATCTTCTAAGTTTTTCCACTTAGGTAGTTAACTTTCATAAGTCACAAGGTGTTGTCTTGGTGGGTCCTTGGCCTTGAGCTCCTCACCGAGACAAGTACATTAATATGCGAAATTACAAACTATTCGAGGGCATATGAGAGGGATATTACACAACATCCTCTTGCAATTTAACCATGGGATTCACTCCTTCAAAATCATGTATAACACTATGGTCATTAGAGTTTCCATTGTCTAGAACCACATGTTTAATACTAGACTCACTTACTCCAATTGTGCCTTAATATCGATGACAAGAGACCCAAGAAAAAACTTTTACAACTAACCAATAACATATATTTCTTGAGTGGGATTTTGGGTTCAAACCCTAGTCTTAGTTTGCAACAACGTTTACTAATCCATTTCATGCGCATCATCTGTAACGTCTGCCAAGTTCCTATCCGAAAAAAAATCTTCATATACTACCAAAGAAACTTATAAATTTTTTTTAGCATAACAAAACAACTGCTGTGAGTTCAGATTTAATTGTGGAGATGTACTTGCAATGAATGTTAATTACTTACAGCACACCAATGTAAGTAATCATAATCTATGGCCAAATGTTCCATACATTTACCCCTTTGTATCAATTTTTTTTACGGGTTTATCATTTCTTGGGAAAAAAAAACAATGCCATTCCTACCTATACTGGTCATAAATGAAATCATAACTTCATCATGAAAAACCATACATACGATGCAAACCCATATGTTCTCCCATACAAGAATATTCACATCTATGTAAAAATACAATCGAATATATAATGACCTGAACATATTAACTCGCTGTGGGTCTCGAGGTGGTTATTATTTCGATAATAAAATTCTCACAACAAGTTTATTTACAATAGTGCAAGTTATAAGATTATCCTCTCCTGTAAAACCAATGTGCTCCTTTGAATGACTATTCATTATTTATCACTGACTAATGAAACATGAGACTCACACCACGGCTCAAATCCATAGCATATATTTACATCATGTTTAATCCACAATAAATTAGTTGTATTGATAGGACTATATTAATGTGATTATTGAAGTGTTCATAAATCTTGCAAGAAAACTCATCATCACCATCATTTTAAGATCATATCATATTTTAAGATCATGCTAAGGTGCGGTTAAGAAACCCATGATAACAATTACCTTCCTTGATGGTCGTCTTCTAAAATATTGAATCAGTTAAAAACATTGCAAGGAAAATGATAACACGACAACTAATACAAGAAAAATAACACATAGACGCAAAATGAGAAAGACGCCAATGTACGTGATTCACCCGATCCATGGGCTACGTCCACAAAACCGTCACATCCTATGACATTTATTTCATTCAAGATTACAATATGCAACATCGTTGTTGCCATACTATACTTTCTATTAGTCTCGCAGACTAACCGTTCAAGAATATCTGTACTCTGTACCTAGGAGCTCTCGATTATCCAAATCGTACAATTAGTGGTAGATCAACTACCATAAGGTAATAATGTTTGTAACCCATATGACATGTAATAATGTTTATAGCTGAGTTTTGTTTGCTAGGACCTTTCCTTCTTTTATCCTTATTTTATTGCCATTTACATGCCGTACACTAAATCCATATAAATCCATATATTTAATGTGCAAAGGTTGTTTCCTCATACATACCACACCTTGCATCCAAATGAAGTATCCCCACTCGACTCAAAGTTAAAGCCTATAAACCAATTTAATTTTTAAACCCATTTATCATACCATTAAGGTATAGGTTTTTTGGGTGATTATATGTAAGCATGAATGCATATGTACATATATTCACTCACATGTAGGTTTCACCTTTAAGTGTTTTTATCAAGATATCTTTATACAACTCAAAGTATAACTGCCTATGTCCATACATGGCATGAAAAGGTAGAAAGCAAACCTATATCCACACAAGGCATGTAAAGGAAGAAAAACAACTCGTTTTCAAGTTCAATCTTGGATAATGTGTAGTGTCTATATGACCCTCTATAGAGGGGTATAAGAATATATGAAACTACTATACTTGATGCGTATAAGTGAAAACACGTAAACCCCTTATACATATGATGCATCTAAGATATTGCATATAAAAATAAAACACATTGACACACAAATGCAATTCACTAACCACACACACAAACATCACACATAAATATAAATGATCCCCTTAACTGGCCTCTAAACCTCACGCATATACTCCATCCGTAACTGGAAAGTCACTACCGCGGACAAGAACCCAGTTCCCATGTATAATGGAAGACCATGGAATCAGTATTATCGAACCGTCTTTATGCAATCCTACTAGGACACTTTAAATGCTCTCGCAGTTGATATGAGAGGCAACTATAATAATTTTTCAGGAACAAAATACTACTAGTTCAACCGGCGTCTAGAATTAAAGTTTCTAGCTCAAGATAGCCCACGTGGTTAAGGAAGGTACGACCATTTTCAGATCGGGGTCAGCACTGGGCTGAGGTCTCAAATTCCAGTCTGTTGAAACAAAATATTTAAGCTTTAACTCAAAAATAATGCAGATCATAAAGAAAAGGAAGACGAGAACACAGACCTCTAACTTTGAGAAATTTTAGATCCCGGCAACCAAGTACATAAAAATCCAAGGCAAAAATCGCAGTGACAAAATCACAAAAGATGAAATTGCAGCAAATAAAGGCATCAGTTTTCAACGATCCTATCACAGGGGTTTCAACATGCAGGCTTCAGCAGATCGATGGAGCTCTGATCCACCAGTCTAGCTCACAACAATATCGCCTATTTTCATATGGCAGGTTTTATTTTTATTTAATTCAAATCTACGATAAAACAAACTATGCAGAAAGTGTCCACACTGCTCAGGATGGACTAAAGGCCCAAAACGTTCCAAAAAGAGTGGGGGTATACTATGGACCGGGTCTGAAATTAAATCCAAGCATTTCCACTAATGCAGAAGCATAACAACAGCAAATCGATTCAGATATACCAAATCATTTTTGATATACCTACCCTTGATCATTCAAATGCACATAGACATAGATGAAATAAAACATCAGGGAGAGATTTTGCATACCCTAGTGTGCTTGGAGATCCTATCGAGCTCTTGTTCCTCCATTCCCAATCCGATTCCGTTAGCTTCGCTTGAAATCCAAGCGGTTCTGCACCGAGCGCCGAATCCCAAATGCCACCCAGGTCTTCCCCCCAATTCCTTGCGTTTTCCTTTACTTATAGCGAAGGGAGGGTTGGGCAGATTTTTCAAGCTGGTTCTATTTTTTGGATTTTTTACTCATAATAATTACTGCTCCTTCCATTTTCCTAGGGCGCACAGCCTAATTTTAAGGGAGGAATTCTGGAAAGTTCTGTCAAGGACATTAAGACCCCAGCACAATTATAAATCTTCCTTTTTTTAAAGAAAAAAAATCAGTTATCCCTGCGTGGTTTTCTCGTAGACGGAAACAAAACAGAATCTTCTTTATCACGAAGTATTCTACCTTAAATCTGTCAATGTTTAGCTTCTTAAAAAAATCAGCTTCTAAATCTTTCAATATCTTGGCTTTGATCTTTATACATATATATAACGTAAACACTTTGTCTCGGGTTGCTAATAAACTGGATATATATATATATATCATGTTATACATTTAGTGTAGGCCAATTTATGTCATCATAAATTAATCCTTAATAATGGTACATTATCATCTAGTAATTTATGATATCTCTTCGTCATATTGCCCTTTTGTACTTGAAATTTTGTTTGGTTCTTTCTCTTTTTAATTTTAACTCCTTGTCCATTTGTCGAGGTTAATAAGGTGGTGACCTTTGAGACCATGGCTGAATTATGCTAGAATTCAACCCTCTAGGCTATAGTATTTTTAATCGGGCTAGTTACGGCAAAAGAAAAATAGGGATCCCTACAGGATTCCATAGTTAATATGTTGATCAGACTATGGCGTCCAATTAAGGTTCTCTAACCATTCTCTTCTTTCCCTCCTTGTTCAGTTTCCCGTCGTTTAAGTTGTCTTGATGTTTTAAGATTTAGGAAGTAAATCGCCTAACTTTCAAGTTTTTTCCTCTGGTGGGGCCTTGGCCTTGAGCTCCTCACCAGAAAAAATGAGTACATCATTCATTTAGAAACCCGAATTTCTTGGGGCATATAAGAGGGACATTACATCATCTATTAGATAGTTGTACACAATTTATTGGCAACTCCACAAATTCAAATGGCATGTAAATATAATGCTTCCTTTATTCTTAGCAATAGATAGAGGAACTTTAAATTTTTTGTAGAAGTTTGATAGGAAATACATATATTGGGAAAACTTAGGTAACATCCTAGGTCTTCCTTCAAACCATAATATCGAATCACAATACAAATCTCAAAATATAAGCACATACACTTTCTCTCCAAACATGTCTTGTGTCCCCAAGAAAGCGAGTTTAAATCATTTCCAATGAGTATCTTGTTAGACATTGGTTCAATGCTCCTCCTCATGAGTTCGTGACATGGACTAACCACCTCCCAAGATCCTAACTCTAGCGATTGTAACAGCGATTAACACATGCAGGTTTTTGGTCTAAAAGCAATCGTGATTCCAAAATATCTTTCCCACTCCTCCAAGAAACAAATGTTCAACTCAAAATCGACATAAACTATAAGGGGATTTATGTCTTAAATATGAATTGAATCAAACTCATGGTTATATCGACCCCTTAATATCAAACCTTGGAATGGTGGAAGGAAACCCTGACAAGAATTAAAAAAATATCTACCATATTGTTTTGATACTCGGTTAATGTGATAAACTGATACTTGTTACAACAATATGGTTTATTTATTTGGTCTTCATTCTTCCTTTCTAGTCATAGATCTTAATTTCCAAATTAAAAAACATTTTAGACCAAAATATGAAACTAAGAATAAGGTCTACATGTGGGCATGGAAAAAGGCACATAAGATTAGTGAGGATGTTTCTGACCATTAAGTAGGATTTGTTACATAAAGATGAAATTTAATGATAATAATAGTTTATTGAGAAATTTGTTGTACTCAATTATTGTATTATAGGTTGTAACTATAACATGTAATGATATGAGCAAAGAAAAACTATATATGAAAGGAGGTAAATGAAATAAAAATGCACTCAATTTAGAATCTAAAAATGAAAGTGTGTATATCGTTTACATAAACTATTGAATATGTTGACCTTACAAAGACTATTAGCTTAGTTGGAATTTTAATATGTAATTTGTTATTTAAAAATATATGGCTATAGCAGCCACGGTTATGGAAAACCCACGATATCGTTTTGGTTATTGTAGCGTGACTGTGTGATTATTACTGTGTGATTGGATTTGGAAACATGGTCATGGTCGGCGTGACTACATATACGACCTTCAGGATTTCATCCTGGGTGATACCAAATTGTAAAACATTTTATATGTAATAATAGAAAGGATACTATGTATTAAGCTATGGATTTTGTTATGCATTTTCATTACAGTAATGATTTATGTTAAGGTTATTATTATGTTGGCCTTGGGTCATGGACATCCATGGGATTCGATGCCGCAACCTCTGTTGGCATAAGATAGGGTTTTCTTCTTAAGAGGAACGATTCCTTGTTTAAATAAGAACTGTAGAGATGTTTTTAATGTGGAGTTTAATTTTGCTTATGAATTATATTTGTAACCCATAAGGGTCGATACCACGACCTGTGTTTATTAATACATAGTTATATGAATTGTTTACTTGGTAAAATTATATGTGGATTCTTATGATGAATATTATATGGGACCTTTAAAGATATAATGCATGTGATTTATGGTGATTTATTATAGATGTTAAGACTGTATGTTTTGCAAAGTCTTGATAAGGATCACATGGATGGTCACGATATCCCTCTCATTAATTATAATGTTTATTTAGAGTTATGTAAAGTTTTTTGTTTTAATGATTATGTGAAACAGACCTTGGAAGGTCTTTAATAATTTGATTAGCTTGTTTATTATATGAAATGTGTTCTTAGTAGATATAGTTTATAATATATACTTGTTATTAGTTAGCATAATTAATATTTTAAGTAATTACTACTCACTTATTTTCTTTAAAGCTTAGGGCAAACCTCTACTCACAAATGGAATATGTTAGAAAGGTATTAAATACATAGAACAAAGTATAAATGTAATACTAAGATAAAAACCTAGTTAATACACGAACATTTATGAAAGATACAAGCCCTGAACATAAACAACATATAATAAAAATTATCCAGCCTATGATTCGTAAATTGCAAATGCAAACCCTAGCAGATTGTTAACCATTAGGGTTAGAAATTACATTGCAGCCATTACTTAACATAAACAGTAATGAATCTTTAGGAAATAAATAGAATAGTCCTTCAAGGGTTTCATACGTGAGTTTTAATCTTTGTCAATGGTTGCACCTGGACACTTAAATAACCAGCATTAACAATTCAATGTAGATATCACCTCTCTTTGATGACCAAATCACTTGGGAACTACCACGTTCCACCCAACCATGACCTGGAACCGTTCCTGGTTTAAATCCGGATCCCCGTGAGCTGGACTCCAACATCCAAGTAGCTTAGAGCTCCTATTGTAGGGTTTCCTAATTTGTAATCAGTTTTGAATCAATCCTCTTTTCCTTGGAGGAAAAGTTCTCCAAGAGATAACTTGAGAGCAAAAACAAGCAGAATAATAATTCTCCTACGGAAAAATCAGAACCCCAAGCCTTTGCTTGGCTTGAGTCTTTATAGACACGCTTTTCAGTCAAAGGGGAAGTTAAATCAAGAAATCCTTGATTTCTTGATTTAGGCCTTTTTAATTTACTCGGTTACTTTTCAATTCTTAACCTAGGAACTTTTAACTAGTTCTTAGTAAATCTTTCATAGATATTTCACTATTTGTTAATCCTTTAATAATAAATAATAATTGGCGGAGCTTCTCTTCTTTCTTTATTCAATTATATAATTAATCATAATCAATTATTTATACAAACAATGTATAAAATACATAGTATTAAAATACTTGTTAGCATTTGTCTTCAGGAATCATGTATCATGATCCCTAGACTTAACGACACTTCTTTATGAAGGTTAAGTAGATAGACGGCTCGGGTCTATCTACTTGATGAGAATACAGAAATTCAAAATTTCATTTAATCACTCAAAAATAAGTAGGATGAGATCAATATTATTCTCGAGTCGTGTAATGTCCCCAAAAATTGAAAATTAAAAAAAAAATTATAGGCCAGTAGAAAATTGCCTAAGAGGATCATTATTGCTTCTACGGAATTATATGTTCTACTTAACTTTCGATCTCTTCGGAACTACTCGTACTGTCTTGTCAATATCCTATCCATTTAGTGATTATTAGTTTGCTTACTTCCTATGTGCACTATTTTATGTTCTTTTTCACTTCCTTTGCGCATACGACTCTCAAATGTATGAACTTCTTCTAGATCAATGAGCCATTGATATCCCAGAAAATAGAATCTTTCCAAAGTAAAATATCATATCATCTTTATTTTCAAGCTTACATCAAATCTCCACCTCTTGCATATTTATACTACTCTTGTTCAAAAGGTGTGTCCACAAGTTGGGATTTCTTTGAGTTGACAATGCGCATATCTTTCTATTCTACCTTCGTCTCCACTGTACTTGTTGACTATTTGGTCTTAACTACTTTTATTGGGGTTTAAAATTGTATTTCAGTAACAACACTGCATGTTCATTCATTAAATCACATAATCGAGGTTGCAATGTGTTCATTATCAATCGTTGTTAGTAGAATATACATCTATTTCATAATACATACATTATGATTCCAAAAACATAACATAGAGCTACAAATCCATAGAAGGCCCAAAACTCACATAGTGGAACTATGGCTCTGATACATCTTTGTTATCCTCGCTTTTACGATAAGTTTGAGATAATTTCCTCAAATTTTTCTTGAAATCTCACATTATTCAAAAGTTTTTATCGTGGTAAAAGAATCCTTTATTCAAATACTAAGGCAAGAAATCTAACCAATGAAGGAACTTTGACAAAATAACTCTAACCAAAGTGTGATTTTGAAAAAAATAACAATTTTGAGCTGAAATCATTTGTTTATCAAACATTATATACATGTATTTTATCCATTTTTCATTTGTCGAATTTCCTACCATGGGAATAGTTATCGAGTAAATCTTTCATAGACATTTCACTATTTATTAATCCTTTAATAATAAATAATAATTGGCGGAGTTTCTCTTCTTTCTTTATTCAAATATATAATTAATCATAATTAATTATTTATACATACTATGTATAAAATACATAGTATTAAAATACTTGTTGGCATTTGTCTTCAAGAATCATGTATCATGATCCCTAGACTTAACAACACTTCTTTATGAAGGTTAAGTAGATAGATGGCTCGGGTCTTCTAGGCAAGGCAACTCTAAGCATCCTTGCATATTGGATTTCCCTTGTATAACATGGTAGTTCTTTAGTACTTGATGAGAATACAGAAATTCAAAATTTCATTTAATCACTTAAAAATAAGTATGATGAGATCAATATTACTCTCGAGTCATGTAATGTCCCCAAAAATTGAAAAAAAAAATATAGGCCAATAGAAAACTTCCTAAGAGGATCATTATTACTTTTGCGGAATTATATGTTCTACTTAACTTTCAATCTCTTCAGAACTACTCGTACTGTCTTGTCAATCTCCTATCCATTCAGTGATTATTAGTTTGCTTACTTCCTATGTGCACTATTTTATGTTCTTGTTCACTTTCTTTGCGCATAGGACTCTCAAATGTATGAACTTCTTCTAGATCAATGAGCCATTGGTATCCCAGAAAATAGAATCTTTCCAACGTAAAATATCATATCATCTTTATTTTCAAGCTTACATCAAATCTCCACCTCTTTCATATTTATACTACTCTTGTTCAAAAGGTGTGTCAAAAGTTGGGATTTCTTTGAGTTGACAATGCTCATATCTTTCTATTCTAACTTCCTGTCCACTATGCTTGTTGACTATTTGGTCTTAACTACTTTTATTGGGGTTTAAAATTGTATTTCAGTAATGACACTGTATGGTCATTCATTAGATCACATAATCGAGGTTGCAATGTGTTCATTATCGATCGTTGTTAGCAGAATACACATCTATTTCATAATACATACATTATGATTCCGAAAACATACCATATAGCTACAAATCCATAGAAGGCCCAAAACTCACATAGTGGAACTATGGCTCTGATACCACTTTGTTATCCTCTCTTTTACAATAAGGTTGAGATAATTTCCTCAAATTTTTCTTGAAATCTCAGATTATTCAAAAGTTTTTATCATGGTTAAAAAATCCTTTATTCAAATACTAAGGCAAGAAATCTAACCAATGAAGGAACTTTGACCATAACAGGAACTTTGACAAAATAACTCTAACCAAAGTGTGATTTTGAAAAAAATAGCAATTTTGAGCTGAAATCATTTCTTTATCAAACATTGTATACATGTATTTTATCCATTTTTCATTGGTCGAATTTCCTACCATGGGAATAGTTATCGAGTTAAAGTAAAGTTCCTTCCTTTCCTACCTTCAATTAATTCCATTAACTGGTTAAATCTGATGCACGGTGAAAGTTCTTTCTTTGTTAAAGATTCCTTCATTGTTCAAGGTCCATTCCTTCATTATAATTATCATTCCTTCACCATAGTTCCTTCTTTGGTCAAATTTCTTGACTTCTTTAAACTTCCTTTGTTGGTCATCTATTTCTTAGTTAGAATTGCATCTTTGGTTAGAGTTATTTCCTTCATCGAATTTCGTTCTTTGGTAAAATATTCTAAAATAAATTATCATAGTTTATTCCTTGGTTAGATATCTTACCTACATTAGATCTCCTTCGCAAGTTAGAATTACTACCTTTTTCAAAGCTATTTTGCTAGTAAAAATCCATTCTTTGGCCAAAGTTGCTACCTTCATTAGATTTATCACCTTCAACAAGGTTCCTTCCTTCATGCATCGGCTAAAGTTACTACCTCCATCAAAGTTGCAATGGTCATCAAATTTCTTACCTTGTTTAATAAGAGTTCATGGTTCTCGCATCAAAGTCCTTATAGATCATCTTAGTCATCTTGGTCACCTTCATTAGTTTGAGTTCCTACCCTCAAAAATTTCTTTCATTGTCTAAGGCTTCCTCGAATTTCTTTCCTTGGGTTTTTGGCCTTCCTCAAAGTTCTTTCCTTTCTTTTACTTACTTTGTTAATGACATGGATTCATTGAATTTAGGGGAAAATTGCTGTCTCGGTTGTAAAAAGGAAGAGGTAACTTATTGAAACACCTTACAAATTGATCTTAATTAATTATTTTTCATTATTAAAAAGTATTGATCTTTCATTTATATGTTTCTCTTAGACTCTATCAAATATTGTCTGATATTTCCCCATTTTATTCTCTTTTGGATGATATTACCTTATAACACATGTGTACCTTATGATGGCTTGTTAACAATCTAGATGAAACTACATATGAACCAATGGCATGGGTAATTTCATCGAATAATATCTCTAAAATAAGCTCGTCCACTTTTTCTACCATGCTACTAAAGGTGGTGATGTAGGAAATAACTCAAATGAACTCAAAAAATTTTAAATGATATGGTATTGAAGAGATTTGTGCCTCTTATGAAAGAATTGCGCCTGGGATCCAATGTCCCAAATCAAGACTTCGAGAAATAACAATTGAAGCCACAATAATTGATGTTCATTTCCTTACATAAACCATTATAAATTTATTAGCTAAAACTCTCGTTAAATAATTCATATCACAATTTTAACTTGTCCACCTCAATCAAAGTTCTTTGCATAAGGTTGGCCAAATTTGTTCGTAAGTTTACATTGTTATTATATTCAAATGAACATAGGATTACATGTTTATTTTTATTTTTATCATTTTTATATGTTGTGTATCAATTTCATCGTTAAATAAGATCGTCGTGAAATAGATTTCTATTTTGTTTCAACAACTAAATATTTAATTACTTATGGATAAGTTAGATTCTCTCAATTTAACAATTTGAGATGAAATGAATAGATTTCCAAATAATTAGTCCACGAGGATTCAATGTACATAGTGAGTAGAGAAAACAATGAGTGCAATTTCTTCTATTGTTTAGCTTGGGAGTGTAATAGTATACAACATAGTAAATGCCGTATATTCAGTAAACACCATTACATTTCATGATGGTGCACAAGAAGTATCGAGGTTAGATAAGAAAGAAATTGTGAGGAGATTATAGTTGAATGAATTATGACATTGAATATCATTATAAGAATAATCAAAAGGGTCTTGAAACTCCTTCCATTCATAAATAGGTTTAAAATATCAAACACATTTTTTCTTATGATATATTCTTTCCCAATACTTTCATTTGATGCTTTACCTATGGATTCCTTTTGTTTTCATGTAGAGGGTGATGTGCAAAAAATTGTTGATTACAAATTCCTTCGAGTGAATGACTGCAAAAATATGATGGTTAGTCAAACAAGATACAAATTGTACTAAGAAGAAATGTTCAATGAAAAACCACCACGGACAAGAACTAGAGCATATTATGTAAAATATTTGAACACTCAAGAGCCATGAGTTTTGTAAATTTCTATTCATTTCCATACATGTATTTATTGATACAAGTTCAATTCTAAAATGTATATAGTGAAGTAGGATTTTTTCTAATATTACTTGTTTACAACATAGAGATGACGAAAATATCCTACCATTGAACAATCAACCACTGTAAGTTTTGTAAAATTCCCATTCAATTATATGACTATTTTTTTAATACACATTCAATACCACAAAATATTTAAGGAAGCACCATTTTTTTGACATCCTTTCCTTACAACAAATGGCTATATATACACAAGAGAGGGAAAACAATTTCAAATTAATTGTTGAAAACGTATATTATAAGTTTGTAAAACTGTTATCTAGTTCTATGTCCTTTTCAAATATAATTTCAACCCTACGTATGTATTTTTCTTTGCATTCATTTGTTTTCTAAGTTTTTGTATGGGGTCATCCCTTTGATAACTTTACAATAATGTTACGACATCCTCTTGCAATTTAACTGTAATGTCCCTCTAAGCCCTTGATGAGAATATGTGCGGAAAAGTGGTAAGATTTTTTTTTTCCTTTCCATTTATTACTACAAGGAGGTTCAACATGTTAACGACAACTTACAAGAAATTTTAATTCATTGTGTCCAAAACCTTATGCATTATAGGGAAGTTGTCCAGTGCTATTAACCGTACACCAACAACATTTCTGAAAGTGTTCTTGTTACATAAATATATCAGCATGAAACATTACTAGTCAAAATGATCATTTGATTTGGCTACCATTTTATGTTATTATAAGATATTTATTATAAGATATACTATAGGCGAGGGCCTTGGATAAGAACTTATTAGCCTTTTCACCACATGAGGCAGTACCTACACTTTAGCATTGTAAAACTATCTTTGCTTTTGCATTTAAAACATTCATAGAAAGGTCACTCACCCATTTATGTCATAATAGATAAAAGATTGACCAAGAACATCAAAGACATAAAAATAGTACACATCAAAACACATAGTATGAGTAATACACATCAAGGCACCGATATACGTGGTTCACCTCATCCACGAGGATACGTCCACCAAAGGTTAGGTTTTCCTCTTTATTCATCAAATAAAAACCACCGCTCAAGGTGTACAACCTTCATCATATCATGAAGTGCCATCAGCTTCTCATACAAAGAATAAGGGAACCTCATCCTAAGGCCCATATAATCAGACAACTCTGGATAAGCTCCTAGAGTGCACACATCCTCCATTGACCTGAGGTAATTTAGTTCAAGTCTCCCAAGCTAAAGATGTTCCAAAAGTTGGGAGGCCATAAATTCATTTGAAAACATTTCCAGAACAAGGTATATTTTTCGCATGTCTTTCAAGAATACAAGTTTCAACCTTAAGTTCTGTTATCAACCAAATATATTGAGTTGTAGATCTAGGTTCTTTCATCAAGCATTACCTTTACACTATACAATAGTACATCTGAGTGCTTTAAATAAATTAATCCATTTATGCCATCAATCCAGCATAGTCAACAAAAGGGATCAAGGGTTGATTTTCCCCAAAAGAGAGTTTTCTCAGTATAAATAAAATAAGCAGACAGAATGTTAAAAGTTTCAAGGGTCACTTCTCTAAACCGAGATCGCCCTCCCCAACAGGAACCAACATCCTGCAATTAAATAAATGATGAACATGTAAAGTGTTTTATGGGTCGATCCTCCAAAGGGATCTGTTAACGCAGTCATAAGAATGTTTCTCCAAATCTTTTAGCAAACACAAACACACAAGGTATCACGACCTCTTAACAAATTGCAGTCACATAATGCATATGCCAGGTCCGTGAATGCAGGCATAAAAATGTATAAACTGTTTCTGCAAATCTTTTAGCAAATGCAAACACACAAGGTATCACGACCTCTTAACAAATCGCAGTCACATAATGCATATTCCAGATCTGTTAATGCAGGCATAAAAATGTATAACCTTCTTCTGCAAACCTTTTAGAAAATGCAAACACACAAGGTCTCACGACCTCTTAGCAAAACGCAGTCACATAATGCATATTCTAGATCTGTTAATGCAGGCATAAAAATGTATAAATTGTTTCTGCAAATCTTTTAGCCAAACACACAAGGTATCACGACCTCTTAACAAATCGCAGTCACATAATGCATATTCTAGATCTGTTAATGTAGGCATAAAAATGTGTAACCTGTTTCTCCAAATCTTTTAGCAAACGCAAACACACAAGGTCTCACGACCTCTTACCAAAACGCAGTCACATAATGCATATGCCAGATCTATGAATGCAGGCAATAAAAATGTATCGCAGTCACATAAGGCATAGTCCAGATCTATTAATGCAGGCATAAAAATAAAACAGCAAACATCCCCTGCAAAGTGCAACCAGGAATGCGGGCTCGGTTTGCTGGTGTTGCTGTAATAGAAAAGACAGCAAAATCTCATCAAAAATGCAACCTGCAATGCTATCTTGGTACGCTGGGATCGGTGAAATAAAGAAGAACCAAACGTTCCTCCAAGTTAACGAGTCGTTCCCTAAACCATTATGGAGATCATGGTTTTACCAGAGATCGCACATCTTCTATTTTAGCTCCATAAATATATCTCCTGGAAACCCTAAGATTTACTCTTCAAGTCGATTTCCTAGGCTTAAAAAAATCTAAAGCACAGACACCGGCTCTAGAGTTTTCTCAACATTCAAGTACATAAGTGGAATGCACTACCAGGGGAGGCGTGAGGCACGATCCCCATCGTGTTGACACCAGAAGAAGGTATAGTCTTATATGCATATATATAATATCGTATCCGTTGATGCCAAAACCGATTTGCTAATCATGGCAAAGGGTATGTGGATGTATAAATATAACTATACTCATATCCGCAATGGAACTCGTCAATGTATTGACCACTACAAAGATGCAGTGGATTTCCGAATACAAGTCTCACGTAGGGGTATCGACCACCTATCACAAACTCCATGATAGCTAGGAGGGGTGTGGTTCAGAGATCTACTATTTTTGTTCCAAACTATTATCCACTAGTAGGGTTGCTTGAATCTATTCAACCCTAAAACAATCCTTGATTATTCTGAAATGTAGATGTAGAAAAATCTATCGAGGTTAGATTCACAAACCCTTCCAATTCGTCAAGATCCCTCTAGACCTAGAAGAAAAACAAACCAAAAAAAAGAGTAGCCGTACTTACAGCTTATGCTCCCACTGTTTGCTATCCCGTAGACTCCGGCTCTGGAATCCTCCTTGAGAAATATCAACCAGTCTAGCGTGCGTTGTCATTCGGTAGGGACAAGAAAACATTAATTCAGACGCCATATCGCCATATCACTATTTTTCTGCTCAGTATAATGCACTCTCCTTTTTCCCAGTCTTTAGCGCACCCCTTTCTCATCCTCACCAGTGAGGATTATATCCTCCTTCCTGCCCCTTAGCAGGTTTCCACCATTAGTGCTGGTGGGTTCCTGTAACGCCTAAAAGTTCAGTCCCGGTGAGAAATTAACCCCTGAAATTGGCAACCGTGATATAGGCCTTCACAAGTAACGTAAATTAACTGAAAGGAATCAGCAGAAATGCCTCCTCAAAATTCGACCCATGCCCAGGCATTTTTTGATAACGCCTTCTCATTTAATTTCTTACAATCCTAGCTGGAATCAGTTGGTAGGTAATCGTATGCCATAGATCTTTTGCTGTGTTCTTCATAATCCATGATGTATATAGAATTCCCCCTAATCTATGCAGTCAGTAGGTCTCCATTTACCATGTGATATTGTAACACTCGGTTTCCAACAATATAAATCCCCAAATATAAATATGACCCCAATCTATACTTTCCTTGTTATTATATATATATATATATATATATATA
>LPNX010481002.1:144731-158533 GCA_001517045.1 Pseudotsuga menziesii
TCCCAAATTATGGGTAAAATTACATGTAATTTAGATAATACATATCCCAAATGTATATCCCAGCCAAACATATAATGTTCTTCAAGAAGAAGGTCTCAAGTGCCTTTCAATAATTTGCCGTGGGAGTATCCTTATTCTCGGGAGGGTTTCTACTATTCGAGGATGCATTTATGTTTCATTTCTTGAGTCGTAGTCGCTCTTAGGTATTCGAGATGCTAGGGGGATCTTACATTCTTTCCCCCTAGAATGAACACCGTCCTCAGTGTTACTTGTTTTGTCCTTACTAACCTTGCTGGCCTCCTTGGTTTTTTTTTACATTCTTGTGAGCAAAACCCAATTCTTTTTTCTTAACCTCTCTTTCATTAGACCTACGAAGACTATTCGTCAGATCTTGCATACTTAAGCATTTACAAGAATGAAGAATGCATTATGTTCCCAACTTGAACACTACTTTAGATCCGCATCCTATTAACATCAATGCATCACAAAAAAAATTCAGCATAATTTACTTTGATCATACTTTTAACACTTACGTTTTAAGATATGTCACCATTTAGTGACTTGGAAAACGGCTATCACAGCTTTCTTTCTCGTTATCCTTTGAAGTCCCCTTGGAGTTTAAATTTTTGGGTGGAATTACATTTATTCCTGAGGTTACTCTCCCTTTTGGCTCCTAGTCAAAAGTTTTCACCTCAACGACATCAGACAGTGTCCTGTCTTCTAGATGTCCAGTTTTTTTTTTGCCTAGGTCTTTTCTTGCCACACCATGCGCCTAACACCAATGTGCTCATGTGGCAATCGCTTTCCTAACACCATTGTGCTCCTGCGGCGTACATGTCTAACACCGATGTGCTCACGCGGCAATCACTTGCCTAACACCATGGTGCTCCCGCAACATGCAAATTTCTCTTTGGTATAGATTTCCATGTTACTAATCATAATGCACACCCTTAGGTGCTTCTCATGAATTCTACCGTCATTGTCCAGACTTGTGATTTGGTTAATCAAAACATCTGTCAATAAATCACAAATTTTATTATCTAACCATAAGTTGCAGTGGCTTAATCATCACTTATGAGTGCTATAACCTTGTAAATTATCTAGGACTTAACCCTTACACATTTCCGCGCAAGTTGAGCGCAACTTATTTATGCAGGCATTTTTATATATCGTAGTGCGTGCTGATTGTAAAACTTGTTATCGTCATGGTGAGACCCTCATTATTTAAGGCAGTGAATACTTTTTCTACCAGTCAATCCCAACTGATGGTGTTCTTGGCATATCCTGCAGTGCCAGTGTAAAAATTATGCAACATTAAATAACTTTAGATGTCTTTAACCATCTGTTGTTTGGATAATTACAGTGAAGATACATCCCATATTCACACCACATTTATGTGTGGCAACTGATAACATTAGTAATTCCAAGTGGGCTACTTGCCACCATTTCACACCTTAGCCACTTATGTTAGGTCTGATGATGTTTTTGTTCATCCAATACAAGTCTCTATACTTAGTGTAATTGTAATGTCCCTGTAGGTCCTTGATGCGAACGAGTGCGGAAAAAGGGTAAAGATTTTTTTTTTCCTTTTCTTTTCCTTTATTACTACAAAAGGTTCAGCCTGTTAGCAACACCTTACAAGGAAATCTTAATTTATTGTGTCAAAAACCATGTGCACTAAAGGGGATTTTGTCCAGTGCTATTGACCGTACACCAACAACATTGTGTGAAAGAATTCTGGTTATATATGTATAACAGCATTAGTCATTACTAATTCAAAAACGACCATTTGCTCTTGCTACCATTTATGTTGTTAGATCTTACTATCATTTTCACCATGTAAGGCAGTACCTACACTTAGCCATATCTTTTCTTTTTCATTTAAAACATTCATAGAAAGTCACTCCACTATTTATAACATAACAGATAAAGAGATTGACCAAGAACATCCAAGGACATAAAAATAGCACACATCAGACACATAGTACAAGTAATGCACAACAAGGGACCGATATACGTGGTTCACCTCGTCCACGAGGCTACGTCCACCAAAGGTTAGGTATTTCTCTTTATTCATCAATTAAAATCCACCGCTCAGGGTGTACAATCTTCATCAGAAATGAAGTGCCATCAACTTCTTATACAAAGAATAAGGAACCTCATCCTGAGGCCCACATAAATTTAAACAACAATTAATTGCATGTTAAAACCAATACACAGGTCTTTTCCATCTTGAGGATAGATGATAACCCAAAACTTCGGAAGCCATAACATTCATTACAGTGATTCCCAGATCAAGGTATATTCTTCGTCTGCCTTTCAGGAATACAAGTTTTATCCTTAATTCCTTTAACAACCATTTGGTTGTGTTGTGGATCTAAGCTCCTTTATCAAGCATTACATTTATACTATAAATTCAATAGTGCATCTGGGTGCTTTCATTCAGTTAGTACATTTATGCCACAAATCTGATCATAGTCAACCGCAAGGGAACAAGGGTTGATTTCCCACAAGAGAAATTTCCCAGCATACATCGGAACACACCCTCATAAATAAATAAGAAATCAAAAGTTAAAGATTCTAGGGATTAAATTCTCTAGCAGCGAGGTCGCCTTTCCCAAAGGGAACCAACACCCTGTAATTAATTAAGCGATCAAAACATATAAAGTAATTCAACATGGTCAAGACAATCGCAGTCTTTCATAATTATCATTAATACAAAAATGCAATCCTTTGTATCTATGCTTAAAACCGTCAGACAAATCGCAGTCTCTGTAACGGTGTTCAATCAAGACAATGCAGCCTTCTATCTATGCTTTATTAATAATAAGGTAACTCGCTACCTTATACCTATTGGTAATTTAAAGAAGGCAAATTACAGTCTATATATCTACATTCATTATTATTAAGACAAATTGCATATCTTAAAGGCAGTCTTTATCGTCCTCTTAAAATATAGTCTCTTTTGATCTTATCTTTTATGTATATGACATATTAAATCTTACCAAGGGGGTGCATAACTATGCTTCACCCCACATTTCATGAAAACCAAGTGTATGTGCCATGTTATGCTTTAAGTCAATGCTATGATAATCCACATTTTAACCATGCGCTACATATATGCGCCAGCTTACATTATAATAATGCTGGCTTATAGGTAGAGGTAAAGCTAACTTATTCGTAGAGGTGGATGTCTAGTGGTGTTGACCGAGGTTAGGGTTCTAGAGATTTGGGATCCATCAGACAAAACGCATGTCTGTCAGGCAGTCTCTATCATGACAAAACGCATATCTTGAAGGTAATATTCATCCATTATTTTACCTTGCATGAACTGGGAATAGGGAAAATATGTTTGAGTAGTAGAACCTTCCCAAGACACAATAGTTCTGTTTACCAAATAAATAATTTCAACCACCAGCATGTGATGGCCGGTCACAAAGACGTCTATGCCCGCCTGCCATTCGAGAGACACACACTTGTCTATACTTTTCGAAGCAAAAAGAATCACCCATGAAATGGGACGGGAATTCTCATTGCATTATAGAGTGAAAAGGCTTGGACAGTACAGGTGCATTTTCAAGGCAATCACTATTGAGAGTCAATTTAGTGAGGTTGTGCTGTCAATTAAAGTGATGCAATATGGCTGGTGCCCCATGAAGGACGAAGTTTTATGGATGAAAGGAATTCTACGATACAACATAGTTAGCAACCCAACAAAAGCCTCGAAAAAAAGATTATATCTTCCTTTGGAAAGATTAAAGGCAGTCTATACCCAAGGAAAACGGCCAGGCAACGCAGTCTTATGCCCAAAATAAAAACGTCCTTAATACACAGTCAAAAATCAAGGCAAAAATAAGTTCTATACGCAATTTGTATCCAATGGAAAGATGCAAGACAAGAACAGTCTATACTGAACGCGATCTCATTCCCTACACAGTTTACACCCAAACTGAAAGGCAAGATAAACGTAGACCAATTCCGGAGTCAATCGCATCCCAAGGACAGTCTATAATCAAGGTAAAACGCAAGACAAAAATGCAGTCTACAAAACAACGAAACAACACAGGTACCTTGGTCTTCCAGCGCAGGGAAAGTAATTATAAGGAGGTAGAATCGGTCTTCTCCTCTTCTTCATCCGCATTTTCCCAGCGATTTCCCCTACCCTCCGGTACATAGATTTTCTTCTCAAAGAAAGACAGTACCCAGAGTACAGTCTCTTGGAAGGTGAACAGAATCGCCCCAACTCTAGCTGAGCTTTTCTTTTCAGACCTAGTGACTCCTTTCCGGTGGGGGTTTTTTCCTCCCCCCCGAAGCCACCCTTATATCGTGGTAAAGAATCCCAACCGGTCTTAATTCGCTTCCCCCATCAATGGCTGCGACTTCAGCAATTTTAATAACTGCTGAACATTAGTATTCACACCAAAGCAAATCCAGGTTTTTTCAGCATACTCAAAGGCTCTAAATCCGGGTAAATATAAATGACTGAAAGCCAGAAATCAGGGAAGAGTTAATGGTATTCAGCCCCGCCCACTAAATCAGCTGGTATAATGTCCCCTTACTAATCAATTCAAGTCATCCCTAAAACACCTTCGCTACCTAAAATGTTGTGATCCAGGGAGCTCAAATAGTGTTCAAGATTTCCTCCACCGATTAGCCAAACAAGGCATAGTGATATACGGAAAATCCAACTAGGGCATGACGCACCGTCCACACGCCGTGCGGGGTCGTATCTCTTGTTCTCCATTATCTGATTTTTATTAAGATTATGATTTTCATCTCTATTACTAATATGCCATTATTTCTTATGTTATAGACGTACTATTTTGCAATGCACAATTTTCTGCCATTATTTATCGCAAATGTACGTCCTGAACATATATATTTATGCATATGGCTCAACATATAGTACCTACATGAAGGGGCTTTTAACAAAATGCTACTTTTCATAAGCACACACACCATATATATATATATATATGTTCCACATACAGTGCATGTACATGTACGTGTGTGAGGTTCATCTCACCATGGTATGTAGCATTATATGTTATTCATTTACTATACATCTCAGATATATATACGTCTCCACTATATACTATTCTCTGGTAATATATCCTTATATAAATATGTATTTATATGTTTTTGGTTCCATCATTATATGTATGTTCTTACATATAATGTAGGTAGGAGGGAGGTTTGCAACACCACGAAATGTTGTAACACTGTATTCCTACAACATATATACATATATATACTTCTGCATTTTCATGTACAGAGAGTTCCACTATAATATATATATATATATATATATATATATATGAGGTTGGTTTCACCATATATACATATTTGTTTATGTATAATCCCGAATTATATTTATATACCACTTTCTCTACAATACATGTGTGTGAGGTTGACTTAGCATTGGAACATCATACTATAATGTAGGTGGGTAATACATTACCGGGAAACGTTGTAATAGTCAACATCAAATATATGTATCACAATGTATATGTTTCCAACATATCTATGATTCTGCATTTATTATGCATATAGGGATCCACTATTTTCTGTATGAGGTTTGTTATACCCTTGGAGATTATAAGCAACTTAATGGTTTCTACCCATAGACATATATCTACATCTCCCACATATAATATTCCACCTTATTATATATGTAATAATATATTTATATGCATGCGATTTGTTTCACCATGGAATGTCCCATGATTAGTAGGTAGCATTATAAGTTCCACGAATAATACCTACCTCAAACATATATTATTCTTTATAATAATGTTAGAGTGTCCTACATTAACTTGTAGCGGAAGTAACCTCAGTGTGGTGAGGGTTTTTTTCCGCTGCTCTAGGATGCAATTACGATTCCTTTCTATTGTTATGAGTCATAGTCTCTCTTGGATTTTTAAGGTGGGAAGGGGATCTTACAGTAATACAACGAGAAGCATTATCTTCTAAGCACAATATACCTTACCGTTCCACTTTGGCTATACTCTAGCCAAACTTCATGGTAATCTAATTAACTTTCATTTGATTATTCAGTTGTGGTCCAACTAGGACTTCCACAATTCACCACCTGCAAAAATTCCAATGCTCAATGAGTTACCATAATATACATGAAATTTCATTTCAACATAAAAATATCATAATATCTACTTGACATATTCTTTCTTCCACAGCCCAGGAAGCTCCTCCTCGACCACAACTTTTGTGCTTGATGTTTTAAGCCTACTAGCTCACACCGTATCCATGAGCTAACTCGATATTCCCCATGCTCCATAGCTTAGGGTCAAGATAAGTCTACCTAGGTCCTCTAGACCCAAGTGACTTGTATTATACATCCAATCATAACATATATAGACCATCTCAAAATTTTCTCATACTAGAAACTTTTCCAAAACTTTTTGTAAAGTATATGTTAACATAACAAATTTTGAAGCTATGGTCTCCAAAATTCCAATATAATTAATCAAATCTTGGTAACCTGTAGACTCCAAATGATACCATTTCTACTACGGATTCTATCTTTGCCTTTGGTCCACAAGTGATGCTGCTTCTCGCAACCATGCGCACCTGCATTATCTGTTCACACATTCTTGCCCAAAATGAGTCGCAAAGCAATCATATGATAACATGTTCTTGTTAGATTGCGCACAAAATATACTTGTGTATCATATGCACTTACTAACACAATTTTCATTTGGTACTTCACTCATCAATACGTATACAAACAACATAATTGTATCTTGCTTAGAGTTGTTGCGACAAGCCTAATAATCTCTTTAAACAATTACCCCTTTTCCTGTAATTTAGTGCATGTATTACAAATAATTCTCAGACAATCCGAGCAGAGAGTTCAACAATATTTCCTTTCATTGTACACATTATAATATCTCATAATAAAATCACATGGTTCACAACATACCTGCATGTTGATGAGTCCATCGGGTCCGAGCGTTTTGACCTCGCTCTGATACCATATGTAATGTCCCTCTAAGCGCTTGATGAGAATATGTGCGGAAAAGTGGTAAGATTTTTTTTTCCTTTCCCTTTATTACTACAAGGAGGTTCAACATGTTAGCGGAAACTTACAAGAAATTTTAATTCATTGTGTCCAAAACCTTGTGCATTATAGGGAAGTTGTCCGGTGCTATTAACCATACACCAACAACATTTCTGAAAGTGTTCTGGTTACATAAATATATCAGCATGAAACATTACTAGTCAAAACGATCATTTGCTCTCGCTAACATTTTATGTTATTATAAGATATTTATTATAAGATATACTGTAGGCGAGGGCCTTGGATCAGAACTTATTATCCTTTTCACCACATGAGGCAGTACCTACACTTTAGCATTGTAAAACTATCTTTGCTTTTGCATTTAAAACATTCATAGGAAGGTCACTCACCCATTTATGTCATAACAGATAAAAGATTGACCAAGAACATCAAAGACATAAAAATAGTACACATCAAAACACATAGTACGAGTAATACACATCAAGGTACCGATATACGTGCTTCACCTCGTCCACGAGGCTACGTCCACCAAAGGTTAGGTTTTCCTCTTTATTCATGAAATAAAAACCACTGCTCAAGGTGTACAACCTTCATCATATCATGAAGTGCCATCAGCTTCTTATACAAGGAATAAGGGAACCTCGTCCTGAGGCCCATATAATCAGACAACTCTGGATAAGCTCCTAGAGTAGGTACAGCCTCCATTGACCTCAGGTAATTTAGTTCAAGTCTCCCAAGCTGAAGATGTTCCAAAAGTTGGGAGGCCATAAATTCATTTGCAAACATTTCCACAACAAGGTATATTCTTCGCATGTCTTTCAAGAATACAAGTTTCAACCTTAACTTCTGTTATCAACCAAATATATTGTGTTGTAGATCTAGGTTCTTTCATCAAGCATTACCTCTACACTATACAATAGTACATATGAGTGCTTTAAATCAATTAATCCATTTATGCCATCAATCCAGCATAGTCAACAAAATGAATCAAGGGTTGATTTTCCCCAAAAGAGAGTTTCCTCAGTATAAATAAAATAAGCACACAGAATGTTAAAAGTTTCAAGGGTCACTTCTCTAAACCAAGATCACCCTCCCCAACAGGAACCAACATCCTACAATTAAATAAGCGATGAACATGTAAAGTGTTTTATGGGTCGATCCTCCAAAGGGATCTGTTAACGTAGCCATAAGAATGTTTCTCCAAATCTTTTAGCAAACGTAAACACACAAGGTATCACGACCTCTCAACAAATCGCAATCACATAATGCATATGCCAGATCTGTGAATGCAAGCATAAAAATGTATAAACTGTTTCTGCAAATCTTTTAGCAAACGCAAACACACAAGGTATCACGACCTCTTAACAAATCGTAGTCACATAATGCATATTCCAGATCTGTTAATGCAGGCATAAAAATGTATAACCTGTTTCTGCAAATCTTTTAGCAAACGCAAACACACAAGGTCTCATGACCTCTTAGCAAAACACACTCACATAATGCATATTCCAGATCTGTTAATGCAGGCATAAAAATGTATAAAATGTTTCTGCAAATCTTTTAGCCAAACACACAAGGTATCACGGCCTCTTAAAAAATCACAGTCACATAATGCATATTCCAGATCTGTTAATGCAGCCATAAAAATGTGTAACCTGTTTCTGCAAATCTTTTAGTAAACACAAACACACAAGGTCTCACGACCTCTTAGCAAAACACAGTCACATAATGCATATGCCAGATCTGTGAATGCAGGCAATAAAAATGTATCACAGTCACATAAGGCATAGTCCAGATCTATTAATGCAGGCATAAAAATAAAACAGCAAACATCCCCTCCAAAGTGCAACCAGGAATGCAGGCTCGGTTTGCTGGTGTCGCTGTAACAGAAAAGATAGCAAAATCTCATAAAAAATGCAACCTGCAATGCTGGCTTGGTACGCTGGGGTCGGTGAAATAAAGAAGAACCAAACTGTAATATCCCTCTCCTTAATTGCCCTGAAATATTTGTAATGTATTGTATGAGGGTTTCTGGGTGAGGAGCTCAAGTGCCGAGGCCCCCACCCACAGAAAACCTGAAAGTTGGGTAAAAGTTTATTCACACAAAAGTCATTATGATATAAATCATATCATAAGCACAAAGGAAAATTTAAAAGACAAATGTTATTAATTGAGATAACGTAGAGTATCATGACAGAATAAGGAAAAATATAATATTAAATCCTCCTTATGTTTCGGGCTTTAACCCTGGCAAATCAGAAGGGAGGTCCAGCTTGAATGAGGGAAATAAAATATTCCCTGAACCTTGACAGTCGTGACCATTTAGTGACTGAAACAGTCGCTTAAATTTGTGCCCTAATCTTGGCACAAATGAAGGGGAGGTTCCGAGAGGGAGTAATGACCATACTGAAAGAAGAGAAGTGAGATATCCCTATTGGGGAAGGAACAAGGGGCTTGGCTCATCAAGCGGGGAATGGTATGCAACTGAAAGGTGAGATATTACTTAGACCTGTTTTCGCTTGGATCGAAAATGCTGTACACATCTATTATTTAGTTCCCCTGGACAGTTCGTTGTAAGCGTTTTCTGTCATCCAGATAATGCTTGGATCTAGGCATGGTACCAATACCTGCGTTGATTCTACATTGTTTGGTTGCACTTTGTTACCTCTGCGTGTATCCTGGTAGATCTAGAATCGATTTATTTTATATTCCATCTGCCCATGGAAGTAATATCGGAAAGTATACTTTGATTTGTGTTGGGATCTGGTAATTCCTAGGGTTACATTGCAGATCAAAAACCGACCTAGGTGCAATTATTTTCCCAACGATAGTATGATGCCCACTTTTCCTGCGTTTTGGAGTGTTGATTGAAGTTTTAACTCTCGATTTATTTTTTCTTTTCCTTAACCCCGATCTGGGATATTATACCATGATCTGAGCAAAGTGGCTACCCTCATGTGCCGCGTTTCAAATGATGGATCCACATGGGTAGGATCTGAATGCCTTGCATTCTGTTCATTAAATATTAATGACGGTCTTAAGCCTAATACTTTGGGGGGGTTTCTTTTTGAAAAGGAGCTCTGCAGGCTGTTAAAGAAAGAAAAGGAATCGAATGCAAGCCTAAGCTGTGATTTCCCTTTGGGTATGAGCAATTATATTGTGTTTTATGTCTGCGTTTTCTGCAAAAATGGATGGAAGTTTTTCTGATCCAAATGACTGTGATAGAAGTTTAGTTCTATGGGTTTTGATACCCATGTCATTTACAGCCATGAGTGCTTGAAGTAGGATTGTACTGTATGACTAAAATTAGGATTGCAATATAAGTTAACCTAATGTTTGACTGCCATTAAATTTATTGGCGGTGAGTAAATAAATTAACCGGGGAGAATAATCTTTTGCTACTGGGATTAGATATCCTTTATCCAGTAGCGAACGGATAAGAAAAGTGTTGGGATCCACTTTGTTCACAATCGGAGCAGCATTGTTGAAACTCTGGGTCTGGGTTGAAGATAGGAAGTATGCCCTTTTTTCCTTATCCAAGAAATTAAAGATCCGTATTATTAATACCTTCTAGGTATGGGATCCATGTGTTTATCTGAACCCAGTTCTGTTGTTTTAAGTCTCTTCATGTTAGCTCAGGCTTTTTATTTTAAAACCAGCGTATGTGCCAACACCCACGTTGTGTGTGGAAATGGTGCTTATTTTTTTCCCTCTCCTGAAGATCGCAGCGACCTCCACGTGGGATTAATCCACAGAGATTGATGGCTCCTAATATCATCATTCTCCACAGCTTTGGACTCGTGATGGTTGGTTTAAAATATATATATATATATATATATATATATATATATATATTTATACAGTTGATACTTGCGTGGCTGATGGATTCTAATCCTAATCGTATCACTGTAGTTTTTCCTCCCCTTTAATTTGTCTGACCTGATCGATTTTGAGATGGGAAGCGAAGTGAAACCTGAGTATTACATTGCATTGTCACCCTATTCCTCCGCGGGGGAGAGAGCAGACCTTCAGTAATCAGACTTCCTCGTTGAAGGAAGAAATAGCAGACCCGCGATCAGGGGCTTTTCTTGAGGCATTTTCTAAAGACGTGGAATCCTTTTACCTTAATTCGAGAAGTTGAGACCGCCAGCTCTGGAACTCCAGTATTGCCAATGATGTATCCAACGCCAACAAGGCGAGATCTATGTTGTTTTCGTCCTCCCACTCGCGGCCCTTCCTTACCAGGACTTATTCCAGCTGCCTACAATTGCCAGCGTGAGTTTATTTTTCTTCTTTTCACTGTCTTGGGTGTTAAACGTTTTGCAGCGATATGGGATTGCTGGTGGGTGTTACCTTTTTGTTCTTTTTTTTTAACTTAGAAGAGGCAAAGAGATTGGTTATTAATTTCTGTCTGGGTCAGCTCAATTATAAAACTTTAGTCTCGACTTACTAGCCCTTACACAGAAAGGAAATGTGAAGTGTTTTCCTTTAAAGTTAAAGGCCTTGCAGTAAGGCTTTTTGGTATTGTTATCTGTATGAGCTATACCTTGAAAAGCTGCAGTATTGGAACTGCTTATATTGTAACCTTGTTGGAATACTAATAAAAATAAAAATCCGGATGGTTTGGTCTGGACTATCTTTGGTGGACTTAACCCCAGGGTTGGGGTGAACCACGTGAAATCGGTTGTCTCATTGTATTATATCTTGTGCTGGTTTATTTATTTTGTTTACATGATGATGATGATTATGAATGCAGTACAAATGTGTCAACTGGTGAAAAGATTACTAAATTTTTTTATTTTTGCAGACTTTTTAAATGCTTTATAGCTTCCAGGTATCAGGGGTATTTTACACAAACGTTCCTCCAAGTTAACGAGTCGTTCCCTAAACCATTATGGAGATCGTGTTTTTACCAGAGATCGCACATCGCTTGTTTTACCTCCATAAATATATGGCCTGGAAACCCTAAGATTTACTCTTCAAGTCGATTTCCTAGGCTTGTAAAAATCTAAAGCACAGACACAGGCTCTAGATTTTTCTCAACATTCAAGCGCATAAGCAGAATGCACTACCAGGGGAGGCGTGAGGCACGATCCCCATCGTGTTGACACCAGAAGAAGGTATAGTCTTATATGCATATATATAATATCGTATCAGTTGATGCCAAAAATGATCTGCTAATCACGGCAGAGGGTATGTGGATGTATAAATATAACTATACTCATATCCGCAATGGAACTCGTCAATGTATTGACCACTACAAAGATGCAGTGGATTTCCCAATACAAGTCTCACGCAGGGGTATCGACCACCTATCACAAACTCCATGATAGCTAGGAGGGTTGTGGTTCTGAGATCTACTATTTCTGTTCCAAACTATTAACCACTAGTAGGGTTGCTTGAATCTATTCAACCCTAAAACAATCCTTGATTATTCTGAAATGTAGATGCAGAAAAATCTATCCAGGTTAGATTCGCAAACCCTTCCAATTCGTCAAGATCCCTCTAGACCTAGAAGAAAAACAAACAAAAAAAAAGAGTAGTCGTACTTACAGCTTATGCTCCCACTGTTTGCTATCTCGTAGACTCCGGCTCGGGAATCCTCCTTGAGAAATCTCAGCGAGTCTAACATGCGTTGTCATTCGGTAGGGATAAGAAAACATTAAGTCAGACCCCATATCGCCATATCACTATTTTTATACTCAGTATAATGCACCCTCCGTTTTCCCAGTCTTTAGCGCGCCCCCCTCTCATCCTCACCAGTGAGGATTATATCCTCCTTCCTGCCCCTTAGCAGGTTTCCACCATTAGTGTCGGTGGATTCCTGTAACGCCCAGAAGTTCAGTCCTGGTGAGAAATTAACGCCTGAAATCGACGACCGTGAAATAGGCCTTCACGAGTAACGTAAATTAACTGAAAGGAATCAACAGAAATTCCTCCTCAAAATTCGACCCATGCCCAGGCATTTTTTGATAACGCCTTCTCATTTAATTTATTACAATCCTAGCTGGAATGAGTTGGTAGGTAATCGTATGCCATAGATCTTTTGCTTTGTTCTTCATAATCCATGATGTATATAGAATTCCCCCTAATCTATGCACTCAGGAGGTCTCCATTTACCATGTGATATTGTAACATTGGGTTTCCAACAATATAAATCCCCAAATATAAATATAAATCCAATCTATACTTTCCTTGTTATTATATATATATACATATATATATATATATATATTCACTATTATATGACTGCGCTGCACATTATATGTCTGCAGGGGGGGTTTGTTTCACCATGTATCTTCCCATGATTACTAGCAAGTTAAAATGTTGTACTCATATATATATATATATATATATATATATATATATATTCTGCTTTATTATAAAAGTAGTATTTTACAATATGTATTGCAATTGTTTTTACGAGGTGATGTCCCAAATTATGGGTAACATTACATGTAATTTAGATAATACATATCCCAAATGTATATCCCAGCCAAAGATATAATGTTCTTCAAGAAAAAGGTCTCAAGTGCCCTTCAATAATTTGCCGTGGGAGTATCCTCATTCTCGTGAGGGTTTCTACTGTTCGAGGATGCATTTATGTTTCATTTCTTCAGTCGTAGTCACTCTTAGGTATTCGAGGTGCTAGGGGGATCTTACATTAACCATGGGATTCACTCCTTCAAAATCATGTATAACACTATGGTCATTAGAGTTTCCATTGTCTAGAACCACATGTTTAATACTAGACTCACTTACT
>LPNX010481002.1:171316-182144 GCA_001517045.1 Pseudotsuga menziesii
GGTCTATATGTGGGCATGGAAAAAGGCACATAAGATTAGTGAGGATGTTTCTCACCATTAAGTAGGATTTGTTACATAAAGATGAAATTTAATGATAATAATAGTTTATTGAGCAATTTGTTGTACTCAATTATTGTATTATAGGTTGTAACTCTAACATGTAATGATATGAGCAAAGAAAAACTATATATGAAAGGAGGTAAATGAAATAAAAATGCACTCAATTTGGAATCTAAAAACGAAAGTGTGTACATCGTTTACATAAACTATTGAACATGTTGACCTTACAAAGACTCTCAAAATCCATGCCATATTTGATTTTAATGTCATAGCATCCACATGTATACAAATAATTCATGTTATACTCATATGGACTAAGACAATGACTACCTAAATATTCTTTCATCTTAAGGTCTCTTAGACTTTAACAAATGAGCCTTTTGATTCCACAAGTCACTATAGATCTTGCAGGTCATAAAACATTTTAAATATTGCATGAATTATTGGAAATTAAAAGGCTTTAGGTATTGAATTTAGAGATGTTAATAATAAAAGTTAGGTTTGATATGCTTTGATTCTATTATTATTATTATTGAAATGTGAGATAATTTGATAGAAAAATATTTGAAAGGTTACAACATCTAATATTAAGATGTTATGTTTTATAACGTTTTTTTAGAAGTGGTAGTGTTAAAAATATTGAATAATAAACTAAAAAAACTTAAATATATGCATATAACCATACCATCTTAACTCTAAGATCTAAAAAATTATATCTAAACTCTTTTTCGAATCTTTCTCGATACTTAATAAATACAAAATTAAAATACAACTATGTTATACTAAGTTATTTAATTAAAATCAAATAAATGTACACAATCAAAATATAATTTTACATAACAGTATCAGCTAGACGACCCGCCCTCTATGAAAACCGAATAGATACACAATGTAAACTATAACAATCAAAAGATATCTGAATCAAAATAAAATAACCACGCAGACTATACACTTCCCTCTATCAAAATCAAATAAGTACACACTATACCTGGTAACAATGAAATTATATCAAAATAAAATAGCTACACACGACCTTATATCACAATCAAAATATAATTTGGAGATAATAACACTGAAAGAGGAGCTAATTTCTATGATGCAGCTGGTTTAATCTAGGAGCGCTGGCAGGAACAGCTCGTCCTTGGTTATGAATTATCTTCTGTTTATCTGCTGCTTTAGTCTAGAAACAGGTGATGTCACGCCTACTGCATTGCATTTCCCCAGCGGGAGAAATGAGCCTGTAGCCATGCCCTTCTGTCAGGAACAAGAAGTGGTGCCATCCCTACTGCATTTCCATTTCCCCAGTGGAAGAACTGAGCCTCTAGCCATGCCCTTCTCTCATCCTTGGGCTGAGCCAAAGCAATATACAGAGCCTTGTTAAAAACCATGATCCCTTTCGTCTGTGTCAGAGCTCGAGATGCTTCATCCGGAGATGCGAAGGCAACAAATCCAAAACCTTTACTGTGTCCATGAGAATCCCTCATTACTTTGCATGATGTGATTGTGCCGTAACGAAAGAACATTTCTCTCAACTTCTCGTCATCAATGCTATCATCTAAATTCTTCAAATAAAGATTTGTTCCACATGGCCGTCTCGACTCAGACATGTTACGCGCTTTTTCAACATACCATTCCTTGCCATCAATTTTCTTGACATTTAAGCTATCTGCAGGAACAACTTGTCCAGGAACAGGTGGTGGCACGTCAACTGCATTTCGCAATCGGGAGAATTGAGCCTGTAGCAATGCGCTGAGCCAGAGAAACATAGAGAGGCTTGCCCAGAACCATTTTCCCTTTCATTTCCGCCAGAGCTCGGGATGCTTCATCAGTAGATGCGAAGGCAACAAATCCAAAACCTTTACTATGTCCATGAGAATCCCTCATTACCTTGCATGAAGTGATTGTACCATAACCAGAGAACATTTCTCTCAGCTTCTCGTCATCAATGCTATCATCCAAATTCTTCATAAAAAGATTTGTTCCACATCGCCCCCTCGATTCAGACTTGTTTCGTGCCTTGTCAACATACCATTCCTTGCTATCAATTTTCCTGCCATTTAAATTATGAACGCAGTTTGCTGCATCTTCTGCATTCTCAAAATTGACAAATCCAAAACACTTTCATTTTCCCTCTGCATCCCTCATCACCAGCACACTCGTAATTGTTCCATACTCGCGAAATTAATTTCTCAAGTCCTCGTTTGTCAGAGATTCTGATAAATTCTTAACAAAAACATTCTTAAACTTGTCATTAAATATGCTCGCCTCTTCTTGATTCGTTGCCATTGTCTTTTGCTTTTGCTTCAAAGCGTTCCAAAATCCGAACCGCTGCAGAAGTTCGCAAGTTCAAAATCAAGCCGGAGGAAAACCCGCCGCTACTCTTTGTGTTTGTAGATTTCTCTCGTCTTTTAAATGTAATTCAACCCTGGGCACCTCTATATAAATAGAGGATCAGAGGTCGACTCACCACTAGCTGATTCACTCCTAGAGAACAGGAGCACCGCAAATTCCAGTAATATATAACCAATAATATATCTATTTATATGTAATTAATCGGACTTGAAGGAGAAAGACCGGTGTTGTTTTTGTGGTTCTATCCACAAGGTTTTATGAAGTGCATTTTATTTTATTTTTTAGGTGGGCTAATTTTTTATTTTTTACTTATTTCTATTTCTTATGCCCATATTTCTACAACAATGAATCAACTCATGCTGTTGACAATTTATTAGAGGAGGGTCTTCCTCTACCCATGGAATTTTGTTTTAACGATCATAGAATATTATAATATATATATATTAAAATGTTTTTTTTTTTTTACTTTATATTTTATTTAGACAATTTTATATGTTTTTTAAACAATTTTTAGTGAAACTTTATACAAAGGGCTTTTTAAGGATTTTCTATTATGTAGCACTTTAAGGTTTATAGGTATTTGAGAATTGAATGTTTTACATTTTTTTGGAAAGGTAGAAAATGTATGGGGAATAGGGTTTAATTATTTTTCATGCATTTTAACCTGTTTTGTTTAAAATTGTGATCTATTTATTGGTGTTGTTGTTATGATTTTATTCATTTTCTATTTTCTATGTGATGTGAGAAGAAAACTATTGAAAACAACAACTTCTCAAAACAAGTCAAAAATCCATGACATAGTTTATTTTAATGTCATAATTCATCCACATTAATAAAAACTATTAATATGATATGCACGAAGAAAATGAGTAGTATGTGTCAAGAGGTCTTTTAGACCTTTACTACATAGGTGATGTAATTCTACAAAGAATAAAAAGTTTCCATGCCATACCATCTCTTCCCTTATGACCTTTTTACAAGGAATGAGAATGCACATCTTGGTAAAAGTGTCAATTACCTTTTGGGGCAAGTTAACACCCAAAAATGCTGCCCATTCTCTCCGGCATTCACGTTGTTGTCTTCCCCACGTTTTTGGAGCTCCTCGAAATTCTCCATGGATGCTTTTGCAGTGTTCTTCATCTTTCCCATGGCTAGGAAGTGGTTTTGTTGACATTTAGTGGATGGGATCTCTGTTGGGCGTTTTTGCGTTGTTTCTACATTCCCACGGTTGGGATTTTCATGTTTTATGTGTTGCACAACCAATGGGGGACAAATCCACGATTTGAGGGATTGAGGGAGTTGTTTTGGCCCACGTGAAGTCATAATTAATTTTTGGAAACGAATTGCACATGATGGGTTGTTTTAGTGAATTGTCATTTCCGATTTTGGCCTCCATGTAGTTTTTCATCAATCTCAGAACTTACATTGCTGTGTATGCCTCTGCTGTTTTGATTTGAACTGGTTTGGGAGTTGAAATGGGGTCTGGACTAGCTTGATAAACCTAGTGTGAGAAGGAACCTCGGAGACAGATCTAGGGGGATGGTTTTCTTTTTTGCACGCCCTGAATAGCACTGAATGGGAAGGCATAGCCTCACGGACTGTGTAGCAAAGAAGGGGATGCTTCCTTGTGTTGGGTGTGTAGATGTTTTGAAAGCTAGGCTAGATGTGGCGCAGGTGTCTATAGCTCTGTGGTTGTGCTCACTATCTTAGGACTCATCTTTTCCATCTCCTCTGCAGCCTGATAAACCCAACTCTGTTGGCTTGGCTGAGTTTTTGTTGTATCCTTACCTATGTGTGAGTCTGGTAGTGTTCCCTTATTCCTTGTGAGAATCATGCCCAGCTCGGGGGTGGCAATGATGCTCAGAGATTGATGAGCACACTGCCCTATGGTTAGGTGGAATGTTGCACCAACATAGATGGTTGTGGGATGAGCTTCTTTCAAGATAAGTATCTCTGTGTTAATCTCTGCATTTGTATTTTTTTGATGAAATATGATGAACATGTTTAATGTATTGAATGGATGAATTTCTTTCGATGTATAATTGCAATTGTATGCATCTGTGTATGTTTTATTTCAATGCAATTTTATATTTATGTTCATGGGGCTTGTTTGCCCGGATAAGATAGCATCATGGCTGCATTCCCCCTCGGGTAGACGGGAGGGGATGTAATAGTGTATGTAGACTATAGAGAAACCCATCCTTGAGATGATATTCAACCTTTTTATCGCCTTCTTCTACAATATCCCACCATTGTAGCTATTGAAACACCTCTTCAATATCCTCTTCTTTTATGTATGCCTCTTTGTATGCATCATGGGTGAAAGACTCAAGGTGCATAAGAGTTCCAAATGTGATATTATAGGTGGGAGGCCTTTAAAGAGCATCTCCAAACTTATATATTATACTATTTTTATATTTAATGATTAGATGAAGTTTATGTGAAAACCACATATAGTTGCAGTGTCTTGTTTGGTGAAGATTACTCTCGATTGCAAATATTGTAGTGGATGGCGATGAGTATCAATGATGGTGCCCTTACCCATTAGATTATGTATCCATTTCTTAACATCTTAAACTAGAATCATTCCATCTTAACTATGTCTCCATCAAGGCTTGAGAAGGATCAAACCCCTTGAGAAGAAAAGCCCTTAATGATAACCATGTGGAAGAATGCAATGATACACACACACACACATTACAAACTGATGAATATGGATGTGTGTTCTTGCAATGTCCCCAAAAATTGAAAAAAAAATAAAAAATTATAGGCTAGTAAAAACTACCCCAAAGGGGATCATTATTACTCGTGCGGAATTACATGTGCTACTTATACTTTCGATCTCTTCAGAAACTGCCCATCCTGTCTTGTAATCTCTTATCCATTAAGTGATTATTAGTTTGTTTAATTCTTATGTCTTAATTCTTTTATTTAAACTATTTATACATCTTAGTTATTATTGTCAGTGAATTAATGAATTGGTTTAGATCATTGTTTTACTCCTGCACATGTGTACTTTGTTTATTTAATAAAAACTAACTTAACTTTGTTTATGGGAAGAAAATGGTGGAGTGGCGGGACTCGCTCTCCCATGACGATCTAAGAGGTAAGTTCATTCTTCATTATGCAGACTTACTTAGTTCATTCGAGCTAAGGCACCTTGTTTATTCACTTATAGGTTACTTTTGCAACATCATGATTATTTGGTTACTTGAAGCAATTCAGTTCCTAGTTATACTTCCAGTTCCGCCTTGCACTTTTATTGCTGTCCCGTTTTACGACTTAGGTGAGCCCTATGTTCGTTAATTATCTTTCTTAGTTAATTAACTAGATGTTGTGAATTAACTTACTGTCCTTACCATGTTATTAATTATCTATCTCTTGGTTAATTAATTACAATTCTCTTGTTTCTATTTTGCAGGTCTGCCTTGGTTATGAGTTTGGAAACTTAAGCTTGTTCTTCCTAGCGAGGGCAAAATGGCATACTACATTTTCCATGATTCCTAACTACTAGACAAAACCTAGACTAAATAATTATGCATAAACGCTACCTATATGAACTAGCAAAGGGCATGTACCAACACATTACTTTGATGCTAGGGGAATAAAATGTAAACACTATACAATAGTGTTAAGTCTGCGTAGACTTTAGAGTTGAAAGATTATGGTATAAATACCATGTCATTGGTAATATGTCTGCACTGGCATTAGAAGATGGCGAAACAATAGGATATAGTGTGCACCACTATATAACTGGGTTTATCTTAAGACTTGGTTGAATGTATTAAAATGATGATTCATAAACTATGGTGAGGGTTCATGAATGCGTTAATGGCCACCAGCTTGTGCCATTAATTCCATCGGGGTTTGTGAAAACGCTTGCCAAAGGGTTTGGGCATTCGTTGTTTGTGCATTATGTGGTTTTGGCATTGGGGTTTCATGTGGCTTCTGCGTAGTTGGAGAAGGGAGGAAACATCCATCGATTTGTAGGTAAGCTAACTACCAGACTCTGTGTAAACACATTGTTTCCTTATTTTATCCATGGCATAGTCATGCTTCTCATGCCATTGCTGATTTGATTGCAAGTGAAAATGAAGGCGCTTTGGGGTCTGCGCAAAGGTATGCTTTCTATTTGGGGTTTCTACATCATGGCCATGCTAAGCCTGCTAGCAATATCTTACTTTCCTCTTCTCGTTCTCAGCATTTCTGAGTTGGGATTCTTTACAGGGTTGGGGTTTTAGATGGCGCTTGTCGACTCTTCCTACGGGGTTTGTAATGTAGCTTTATCTGGGTTTCGACTCTCGTTGGTAGGTTTGGCATCTTGACCCGTGCCAAATAATGGTGCCATAGCTCACAGATTGCCATTTAACATTATTAATACATTGAATGTTCTAAAAGAGGATTCATGCCTTACTTTATAAATATACTGCGTGTTGCCTTTTATGTGAAGACTGTAATGTGTTTTGGTATAAGAAGCGTATGATTTTTGTTCAGCATTTTTAATATATTATACTGTGTAAATTCGGGACTGTGTAGTTATTTTAATGCTGCGTTTAAAACATTGACTTGCTCGGTTCGATTGTGGCTTTAAGCCTGTAGAATTTACTCTGTGTATAATAGTAGCGGTTTTGGTTTTGGAAGTATGCACAACAATCCATTTATATTGTTTGTAATTTATGTTTGGGAAAGCTTCTAGAGATTGGGGTGTTATGCCATGGGGTGCACAATTATTGCAATGGTGTCGTAGCCCATTATCTTGCCACCATAAGCTTTGTGTTAGCGTTAATGGAAACTGTGTAATATACAGAGAGTTGTAATTTGGTTTTAATGGTTCAGTGTGGGTGCAAGCCATGCCATTAATGGCATGTGCCTCTCCCAATGACTACGATAGCTTAGTTGGAATTTTAATATGTAATTTGTTATTTAAAAATATATGGCTGTAACACCCACGGTTATGGAAAACCCACAAAATCGTTTTGGTTACTGTAGCATGACTGTATGATTATTACTGTGTGATTGCATTTGGAAACTTGGTCATGGTCAGCGTGACTATGTATACGACCTTCAGGATTTCATCCTCGGTGATACCAAATTGTAAAACATTTTATATGTAATAATAGAAAGGATACCATGTATTAAGCTATGGATTTTGTTATGCATTTTCATTATAGTAATGATTTATGTTAAGGCTATTATTATGTTGGCCTTGGGTCATGGACATCCATGGGATTCGATGTCGCAAGGTGTGTTGGCATAAGCTAGGGTTTTCTTCTTAAGAGGAACGATTCCTTGTTTAAATAAGAACTGTAGAGATGTTTTTAATGTGGAGTTTAATTTTGCTTATGAATTATATTTGTAACCCATAAGGGTCGATACCATGACCTGTGTTTATAAATACATAGTTATATGAATTGTTTACTTGGTAAAATTATATGTGGATTCTTATGATGAATATTATATGGGACCTTTAAAGATATAATGCATGCGATTTATGGTGATTTATTATAGATGTTAAGACTGTATGTTTTGCAAAGTCTTGATAAGGTTCACATGGATGGTCACGATATCCCTCTCATTAATTATAATGTTTGTTTAGAGTTATGTAAAGTATTTTGTTTTAATGATTATGTGAAACAAACCTTGGAAGGTCTTTAATAATTTGATTAGCTTGTTGATTATATGAAATGTGTTCTTAGTAGGGCTAGTTTATAATATATACTTGTTATTAGTTATCATAATTAATATTTTAAGTAATTACTACTCACTTATTTTCTTTAAAGCTTAGGGCAAGCCTCTACTCACAAATGGAATATGTTAGCAAGGTATTAAATACATAGAACAAAGTATAAACATAATACTAAGATAAAAACCTAGTTAATAGAGGAACATTTATGAAAGATACAACCCCTGAACATAAACAACATATAATGAAAATTATCTAGCCTATGATTCGTAAATTGCAAATGCAAACCCTAGCAGATTGTTAACCATTAGGGTTAGAAATTACATTGCAGCCATTACTTAACATAAACAGTAATGAATCTTTAGGAAAGAAATAGAATAGTCCTTGAAGGGTTTCATACCTGAGTTTTAAGCTTTGTCAATGGTTGCACCTGCACACTTAAATAACCAGCATTAACAATTCAATGTAGATCTGACCTTTGTTTGATTACCAAATCACTTGGAAACTACCACGTTCCACTCCACCATAACCTGGAACCGTTCCTGGTTTAAATACGGATCCCCCTGAGCTGGACTCCAACATGCAAGTAGCTTAGAGCTCTTGAGGTAGTGTTTCCTAATTCATAATCAGTTTTGAATCAATTCTCTTTTCCTTGCAGGAAAAGTTCTCCAAGAGAACACTTGAGAGCAAAAACAAGCAGAATAATAATTCTCCTAGATAAAAATCAGAACCCCAAGCCTTTGCTTGGCTTGAGTCCTTATAGACAGGATTTTCAGTCAAAGGGGAAGTTAGATCAAGAAATCCTTGATTTCTTGATTTGGCCCTTTTTAATTTACTCACTTAATTTTCAATTCTTAACCTAGGAACTTTTAACTAGTTCTTAGTAAATCTTTCATAGATATTTCACTATTTTTTAATCCTTTAATAATAAATAATAATTGGCGGGGCTTCTCCTCTTTCTTTATTCAATTATATAATTAATCATAATTAATTATTTATTCATACTATCTATAAAATACATAGTATTAAAATACTTGTTAGCATTTGTCTTCGGGAATCATGTATCATGATGCCTAGACTTAACGACACTTCTTTATGAAGGTTAAGTAGATAGATGGCTCGGGTCTACTAGGCAAGGCAACTCTAAGCATCCTTGCATCTTGGATTTCCCTTGTATAACCTGGTAGTTATTTAGTACTTGATGAGAATACAGAAATTCAAAATTTAATTTAATCACTTAAAAATATGTATGATCATATCAATATTATTCTCGAGTCGTGTAATGTCCCCAAAAATTGAAAAAAAAAATTATAAGCCAATAGAAAACTGCCTAAGAGGATCGTTATTACTTCTGCGGAATTATATGTTCTACTTAACTTTCGATCTCTTCAGAACTACTCGTACTGTCTTGTCAATCTCCTATCCATTCAGTAATTATTAGTTTGCTTACTTCCTATGCGGACTATTTTATGTTGTTGTTCACTTCTTTTGCGCATATGACTCTCAAATGTATGCACTTCTTCTATATCAATGAGCCATTGATATTTCAGAAAATAGAATCTTTCCAACGTAAAATATCATATCATCTTTATTTTCAAGCTTACATGAAATCTCCACCTCTTTCATATTTATACTACTCTTGTTCAAAAGGTGTGTCCACAAGTTGGGATTTCTTTGAGTTGACAATGCTCATATCTTTCTATTCTACCTTCCTCTCCACTGTGCTTGTTGAGTATTTGGTCTTAACTACTTTTATTGGGGTTAAAAATTGTATTTCAGTAATGACACTACATGGTCATTCATTTAATCACATAATCGAGGTTGCAATGTGTTCATTATCAATCATTGTTAGTAGAATACACATCTATTTCATAATACATACAGTATGATTCCGAAAACATAACATAGAGCTACAAATCTGTAGAAGGCCCAAAACTCACATAGTGTAACTATGGCTCTGATACTACTTTGGTATCCTCGCTTTTACGATAAGTTTGAGATAATTTCCTCAAAATTTTCTTGAAATCTCACATTATTCAAAAGTTTTTATCATGGTAAAAAAATCCTTTCTTCAAATACTAAGGCAAAAAATCTAACCAATGAAGGAACTTTGACAAAATAACTTTAAACAAAGTGTGATTTTGAAAAAAATAGCAATTTTGAGCTGAAATCATTTGTTTATCAAACATTGTATACATGTATTTTATCCATTTTTCATTGGTCGAATTTCCTACCATGGGAATAGTTATCGAGTTAAAGTAATGTTCCTTCCTTTCCTACCTTCAATTAATTCCATTAACTCGTTAAATTTGATGCATGGTGAAAGTTCTTTCTTTGGTAAAGATTCCTTCATTGTTCAAGGTCCATTCCTTCATTATAATTATCATTCCTTCACCATAGTTCCTTCTTTGGTCAAAGTTCTTGACTTCTTTAAACTTCCTTTGTTGGTCATCTATTTCTTAGTTAGAATTGCATCTTTGGTTAGAGTTATTTCCTTCATCGAATTTCCTTCTTTCGTAAAATATTCTAAAAGAAATTATCATAGTTTCTTCCTTGGTTATATCTCTTACCTGCATTAGATCTCCTTCGCAAGTTAGAATTACTACCTTCTTCAAAGCTATTTTGCTAGTAAATATCCATTCTTTGGCCAAAGTTGCTACCTTCATTAGATTTATCACCTTCAACAAGGTTCCTTCCTTCACGCATCGGCTAAAGTTACTACCTCCATCAAAG
>LPNX010481002.1:183167-216303 GCA_001517045.1 Pseudotsuga menziesii
TCTAATTACTTATGGATAAGTTAGATTCTCTCAATTTAACAATTTGAGATGAAATGAATAGATTTCCAAATAATTAGTCCACGAGGATTCAATGTACATAGTGAGTAGAGAAAACAATGGGTGCAATTTCTTCTATTGTTTAGCTTGGGAGTGTAATAGTATACAACATAGTAATTGTCATATATTGAGTAAACACCATTACATTTCATGATGCTGCACAAGAAGTATTGAGGTTAGATAATAAAGAAATTGTGAGGAGATTATAGTTGAATGAATTATGACATTGAATATCATTATAACAATAATCAAAAGGGTCTTGAAACTCCTTCCATTCATAAATAGGTTTAAAATATCAAACACATTTTTTCTTATGATATCTTCTTTCCCAATACTTTCGTTTGATGCTTTACCTATGGATTCCTTTTGTTTTCATGTAGAGGGTGATATGCACAAAATTGTTGATTACAAATTCCTTCGAGTGGGAAAATATGATTGTTAGTCAAACGAGATACAAATTGTACTAAGAAGAAACGTTCAATGAAAAACCACCACGGACAAGAACTAGAGCATATTATGTAAAATATTTGAAGAGCCAAGAGCCATGAGTTTTCTAAATTTCAATTCATTTCCATACATGTATTTATTGACACAAGTTCAATTCAAAAATGTATATAATGAAGTAGGCTTTTTCTAATATTATTTGTTTACAACATAGAGATGACGAAAATATCCTACCATTGAACAATCAACGAGTGTAAGTTTTGTAAAATTCATGTTCAATTATATGACTATTTTTTTAATACACATTCAATACCACAAAATATTTAAGGAAACACCATTTTTTTGACATCCTTTCCTTACAACAAAAGGCTATATATACACAAGAGAGAGCAAACAATTTCAAATTAATTGTTGAAAACGTATATTATAAGTTTGTAAAACTATTATCTAGTTCTATGTCCTTTTCAAATATAATTTCAACACTACATATGTATTGTTCTTTGCATTCATTTGTTTTCTAAGTTGTTGTATGGGGTCATCCCTTTGATAACTTTACAATAATGTTACGATATCCTCTTGCAATTTAACCATGGGATTCACTCCTTCAAAATCATGTATAACACTATGGTCATTAGAGTTTCCATTGTCCAGAACCACATGTTTAATACTAGACTCACTTACTCCAATTGTGCCTTAATATCGATGACAAGAGACCCAAGAAAAAACTTCTACAACTAAGCAATAACATATATTTCTTGAGTGGGATTTTGGGTTCAAACCCTAGTCTTAGTTTGCTACAACTTTTACTAATCCATTTCATACGCATCATCTATTAGATTGTTGTACATAATTTATAGGCAACTCCACAAGTTGAAATGGCATGTAAATATAATGCTTCCTTTCTTCTTAGCAATAGATAGAGGAACTTTAAATTTTTTGTAGATGTTTGATAGGAAATACATATATTGGGAAAACTTGGGTAACATCCTAGGTCTTCCTTCAAACCATAATATCGAATAACAATACAAATCTCAAAATATAAGAACATACACTTTCTCTCCAAATATGTCTTATGTCCCCAAGAAAGCGAGTTTAAATCATTCCGAGTAAGTATCTTGTTAGACATTGGTTCAACGCTCCTCCTCGTGAGTTTCGTGACATGGACTAACCGCCTCCCAAGATCCTAACTCTAGCGATTGTAACAACGATTAACACGTGCAAGTTTTTGGTCTAAAAGCAATCGTGATTCCAACATATCTTTCCCACTCCTCCAAGAAACAAATCTTCAACTCAAACTCGACATAAACTATAAGGGGATTTATGTCTTAAAGATGAATTGAATCAAACTCATGGTTATATGGACCCCTTAATATCAAACCTTGGAATGGTGGAAGGCAACCATGACAAGAATTAAAAAAATATCTACCATATTGTTTTGATACTTGGTTAATGTGATAAAGTGATACTTATTACAATAATATGGTTTATTTATTTGGTCTTCATTCTTCCTTTCTAGTCATAGATCTTAATTTCCAAATTAAAAAACATTTTAGACCAAAATATGAAACTAAGAATAAGGTCTACATGCGGGCATGGAAAAAGGCACATAAGATTAGTGAGGATGTTTTCTGACCATTTAGTAGGATTTGTTACATAAAGATGAAATTTAATGATAATAATAGTTTATTGAGCAATTTGTTGTACTCAATTACTGTATTATAGCTTGTAACTCTAACATGTAATCATATGAGCAAAGAAAAACTATATATGAAAGGAGGTAAATGAAATAAAAATGCACTCAATTTAGCATCTAAAAACGAAAGTGTGTACATCGTTTACATAAACTATTGAACATGTTGACCTTACAAAGACTGTCAAAATCCATGCCATATTTGATTTTAATGTCATAGCATCCACATGTATACAAATAATTCATGTTATACTCATATGGACTAAGACAATGACTACCTAAATATTCTTTCATCTTAAGGTCTCTTAGACTTTAACAAATGAGCCTTTTGATTCCACAAGGCACTATAGATCTTGCATGTCATAAAACATTTTTAATATTGCATGAATTATTGGAAACTAAAACGCTTAAAGTATTGAATTTAGAGAGGTTAATAATAAAAGTTAGGTTTGATATGCTTTGATTCTATTATTATTATTATTGAAATGTGAGATAATTTGATAGAAAAATATTTGAAAGGTTACAACATCTAATATTAAGATGTTATGTTTTATAATGTTTTTTTAGAACTGGTAGTGTTAAAAATATTGAATAATAAACTCAAAAAAACTTAAATATATGCATATAACCATACCGTGTTAACTCTAAGATCTAAAAAATTATATCTAAACACTTTTTTGAATCTTTCTGGATACTTATAAAATGCAAAATTAAAGTACAACTATATTATACTAACTTATTTAATTGAAATCAAATAAATGCACACAATCAAAATATAATTTTACATAACAGTATCAGCTAAACAGCCCCCCTCTATGAAAACCGAATAGATACACAATGTAACCTATAACAATCAAAAGATATCTGAATCAAAATAAAATAACCACGCACACTATACACTACCCTCTATCAAAATCAAATAAGTACACACTATACCCGGTAACAATGAAATTATATCAAAATAAAATAGCTACACACGACCTTATATCACAATCAAAATATAATTTTGAGATAATAACACTGAAAGAGGAGCTAATTTCTTTGATGCAGCTGATTTAATCTAGGAGCGCTGGCAGGAACAGCTCGTCCTTGGTTATGAATTATCTTCTGTTTATCTGCTTCTTTAGTCTAGAAACAGGTGATATCACGCCTACTGCATTGCATTTCCCCAGCGGGAGAAGTGAGCCTGTAGAAGTGAGCCTGTAGCCATGCCCTTCTGTCAGGAACAACAAGTGGTGCCATACCTACTGCATTTCCATTTCCCCAGTGGGAGAAGTGAGCCTCTAGCCATGCCCTTGTAGCCATGCCCTTCTCTCAAAAACAGGTGGTGCACTTCCCAAGCGGGAGAAGTGAGCCTGTAGACATGCCCTTCTCTCATCCTTGGGCTGAGCCAAAGCAACATACAGAGGCTTGTTAAAAACCATGATCCCTTTCATCTGTGTCAGAGCTCGAGATGCTTCATCATGAGATGCGAAGGCAACAAATCCAAAACCTTTACTGTGTCCATTTGAATCCCTCATTACTTTGCATGAAGTGATTGTGCCATAACGAAAGAACATTTCTCTCAACTTCTCGTCATCAATGCTATCATCTAAATTCTTCAAATAAAGATTTGTTCCACATGGCCCTCTCCACTCGGACATGTTACGCGCTTTTTCAACATACCATTCCTTGCCATCAATTTTCTTGACATTTAAGCTATCTGCAGGAACAACTTGTCCAGGAACAGGTGGTGCCACGCCATCTGCATTTCGCAAGCGGGAGAATTGAGCCTGTAGCCATGCGCTTCTCTCAGCTTTGCGCTAAGCCAGAGAAACATAGAGAGGCTTGCCCAGAACCATTTTCCCTTTCATTACCGCCAGAGCTCGGGATGCTTCATCAGTAGATGCGAAGGCAACAAATCCAAAACCTTTACTATGTCCATGAGAATCCCTCATTACCTTGCATGAAGTGATTGTACCATAACCAGAGAACATTTCTCTCAGCTTCTCGTCATCAATGCTATCATCCAAATTCTTCATAAAAAGATTTGTTCCACATCGCCCCCTCGATTCAGACTTGTTCCGTGCCTTGTCAACATACCATTCCTTGCCATCAATTTTCCTGCCATCTAAATTATGAACGCAGTTTGCTGCATCTTCTGCATTCTCAAAATTGACAAATCCAAAACACTTTGATTTTCCCTCTGCATCCCTCATCACCAGCACACTCGTAATTGTTCCATACTCGCCAAAGTAATTTCTCAAGTCCTCGTTAGTAAGAGATTCTGATAAATTCTTAACAAAAACATTCTTAAACTTGTCATTAAATATGCTCGCCTCTTCTTGATTCGTTGCCATTGTCTTTTGCTTTTGCTTCAAAGCGTTCCAAAATCCGAACGGCTGCAGAAGTTCGCAAGTTCAAAATCAAACCGAAGGAAAACCCACCGCTACTCTTTGTGTTTGTAGATTTCTCTCGTCTTTTAAATGTAATTCAACCCTGGGCACCTCTTATATAAATAGAGGATCAGAGGTCGACTCACCACTAGCTGATTCACTCCTAGAGATCAGGAGCACCGCAAATTCCAGTAATATATAACCAATAATATATCTATTTATATGTAATTAATGGGACTTGGAGGAGAAAGACCGGTGTTGTTTTTGTGGTTCTATCCACAAGGTTTTATGAAGTGAATTTTATTTTATTTTTTAGGTGGGCTCATTTTTTTTTTTTTTACTTATGCCCATATTTGTACAACAATGAATCAACTCATGCTGTTGACAATTTATTAGAGGAGGGTCTTCCTCTACCCACGGAATTTGGTTTTAACGATCATAGAATATTATATTATATATATATTAAAATGTTTCTTTTTTTTTTTACTTTATATTTTATTTAGACAATTTTATATTTTTTTTAAACAATTTTTAGTGAAACTTTATACAATGGGCTTTTTAAGCATTTTCTATTATGTAGCACTTTAAGGTTTATAGGTCTTGAGAATTGAATGTTTTACATTTTTTTGGAAAGGTAGAAAATGTATGGGGAATAGGGTTTAATTATTTTTCATGCATTTTAATTTGTTTTGTTTAAAATTGTGATCTATTTATTGGTGTTGTTGTTATGATGTTATTCATTTTCTATTTTCTATGTGATGTGAGAAGAAAACTATTGAAAACAACAACTTCACAAAACATGTCAAAAATCCATGACATAGTTTATTTTAATGTCATAATTCATCCACATTAATAAAAACAATTAATATGATATGCACTAAGAAAATGAGTAGTATGTGTCAAGAGGTCTTTTAGACCTTTACTACATAGGTGATGTGATTCTAGAAAGAATAAAAAGTCTCCATGCCATACCATCTATTCCCTTATGACCTTTTTACAAGGCATGAGAATGCACATCTTGGTAAAAGTGTTGATTACCTATTGGGGCAAGTTGACACCCAAAAATGCTCCCCATTCTCTCAGGCATTCATGTTGTTGTCTTCCCCACGTTTTTGGAGCTCCTCGGCATTCTCCATGGATGCTTTTGCAGTGTTCTTCATCTTTCCCATGGCTAGGAAGTGGTTTTGTTGACATTTAGTGGGTGGGATCTCTGTTGGGCATTTTTGTGTTGTTTCTACATTCCCACGGTTGGGAATTTCATGTTTTATGTGTTGGACAACCAATGGGGGACAAATCCACGATTTCAGGGACTGAGGGAGTCGTTTTGGCCCACATGAAGTCATAGTTCATTTTTGGAAACGAATTGCACATGATGGGTTGTTTTACTGAATTGCCATTTCCGATTTTGGCCTCCATGAAGTTTTTCATCAATCTGAGAACTTACATTGCTCTGTATGCCTCTGCTGTTTTGATTTGAACTGGTTTGGGAGTAGAAATGGGGTCTGGACTAGCTTGATAAACCTAGTGTGAGAAGGAATCTCGAAGACAGATCTAGGGGGATGGTTTTCTTCTTTGCACCCCTTGAATAGCACTGAATGGGAAGGCATACCCTCAGGGACTGTGTAGCAGAGAAGGGGATGCTTGCTTGTGTTGGGTGTGTAGATGTTTTTAAAAGCTAGGCTAGATGTGGCAGCGGTGTTTATAGCTCTGTGGTTGTGCTCACTATCTTAGGAGTTATCTTTTCCAGCTCCTTTGCAGCCTGATAAACCCAATTCTGTTGGATTGACTAAGTTTTTGTTGTATCCTTGGCTATGTGTGAGTCTGGTAGTGTTCCCTTATTCCTTGTGAGAATCATGCCCACCTCGGGGGTGGCAATGATGCTCAGAGATTGATGAGCACACTGGCCTATGGTTGGGTGGAACGTTGCAGCAACATAGATGGTTGTGGGACGAGCTTCTTTCAAGATAAGTATCTCTGTGTTAATCTCTGCATTTGTATTTTCTTGATGAAATATGATGAACATGTTTAATGTGTTGAATGGATGAATTGCTTCCTATGTATAACTGCAATTGTATGCATCTGCGTATGTTTTATTTCAATGTATTTTTATATTTATGTTCTTGGGGCTTGTTTGCCCGGATAAGATAGCATCATGGCCGCGTTCCCCCTCGGGTAGATGGGAGGGGATGTGATAGTTTATGTAGACTATAGAGAAACCCATCCTTGAGATGATATTCAACCTTTTTATCACCTTCTTCTACAATATCCCACCATTGTAGCTATTGAAACACCTCTTCAATACCCTCTTCTTTTATGTATGCCTCTTTGTATGCATCATGGGTGAAAGACTCAAGGTGCATAAGAGTTCCAAATGTGATATTATAGGTGGGAGGCCTTTAAAGGGCATCTCAAAACTTATATATTATACTCTTTTTATATTTAATGATTAGATGAAGTTTATGTGAAAACCACATATAGTTGCAGTGTCTCGTTTGGTGAAGATTACTCTGGATTGCAAATATTGTAGTGGATGGCGATGAGTATCAATGATGGTGACCTTACCCATTAGATTATGTATCCATTTCTCAACATCTTAAACTAGCATGATTCCATCTTAACTATGTCTCCATTAAGGCTTGGAAAGGATCAAACCCCTTGAGAAGCAAAGCCCTTAATGATAACCATGTGGAAGAATGCAATTATACACACGCACACACATTACAAACTGATGAATATGGATGTGTGTTCTTGCAATGTCCCCAAAAATTAAAAATAACAATAAAAAATTATAGGCTAGTGAAAACTACCCCAAAGGGGATCATTATTACTCGTGTGGAATTACATGCGCTACTTATACTTTCGATCTCTTCAAAAACTACCCATACTGTCTTGTAATCTCTTATCCATTAAGTGATTATTAGTTCGTTTAATTCTTATGTATTAATTCTTTTATTTAAACTATTTATACATCTTAGTTATTATTGTCGGTGAATTAATGAATTGGTTTAGATCATTGTTTTACTCGTGCACATGTGTACTTTGTTTATTTAATAAAAACTAACTTAACTTTGCTTATGGGAAAAAAATGGTGGAGTGGTGGGACTCGCTCTCCCATGACGATTTAAGAGGTAAGGTCATTCTTCATTATGCAGGCTTACTTAGTTCATTCGAGCTAAGGCACCTTATTTAGTGACTTACAGGTTACTTTTGCGACATCATGATTATTTGGTTACTTGAAGCAATCCAGTTCCTAGTTATACTTCCAGTTCCGCCTTGCACTTTTATTACTGTTCCGTTTTACGACTTAGGTGAGCCCTATGTTCGTTAATTATCTTTCTTAGTTAATTAACTAGATGTTGTGAATTAAGTTACTGTCCTTACCATGTTATTAATTATCTATCTCTTGGTTAATTAATTACACTTATCTTGTTTCTATTTTGCAGGTCTGCCTTGGTTACGAGTTTGGAAACTTAAGCTTGTTCTTCCTAGCGAGGGCATCATGGCATACTACATTTTCCATGATTCCTAACTACTAGACAAAACCTAGACTAAAGACCTATGCACAAACGCTACCTATATGAACTAGCAAAGGGCATGTACCAACACATTACTTTGATGCTAGGGGAATAAAATGTAAACACGATACAATAGTGTTAAGTCTGCGCACACTTTATAGTTGAAAGACTATGGTATAAATACCATGTCATTGGTAATATGTCTGCACTGGCATTAGAAGGTGGCGAAACTATAGGATATAGTGTGCACCACGATATAACAGGGTTTATCTTAAGGCTTGGTTGAATGTATTACAATGATGATTCATAAACTATGGTGAGGGTTCATGAATGCATTAATGGCCACCAGCTGGTGCCATTAATTCCATCGGGGTTTGTGAAAACGCTTGCCAAAGGGTTTGGGCATTCGTTGTTTGTGCATTATGTGGTTTTGGCATTGGGGTTTCATGTGGCTTCTGCGGAGTTGGAGAAGGGAGGAAAAATCCATTGATTTGTAGGTAAGCTAACTACCAGACCCTGTGTAAACACATTGTTTCGTTGTTTTATCCATGGCATAGTCATGCTTCTCATGCCATTGCTGATTTGATTGCAGGTGAAAACGAAGGTGCTCTGGGGTCTGCACAAAGGTATTCTTTCTATTTGGGGTTGCTACTTCATGGCCATGCTAAGCCTCCTAGCAATATCTTACTTGCCTCCTCTCATTCTGGGCATTTCTGAGTTGGGATTCTTTACAGGGTTGGGGTTTTATATGGCCCTTGTCGACTCTTCCTATGGGGTTTGTAATGTAGCTTTCTCTCGGTTTCGACTGTGGTTGGTAGGTTTGGCATCTTGACCCGTGCCAAATAATGGTGCCATAGCTCACAGCTTGCCATTTAACATTATTAATACATTGACTGTTCTAAAAGAGGATTCGTGCCTTACTTTATAAATATACTGCGTGTTGCCTTTTATGTGAAGACTGTAATGTGTTTTGGTATAAGAAGCATATGATTTTCGTTCAACGTTTTTGATATATTATACTGTGTAAATTCGAGACTATGTAGTTATTTTAATGTTGCGTTTAAAAAGTTGACTTGCTGGGTTCGATCATGGCTTTAAGCCTATAGAATTTACTCTGTGTATAATAGTAACAGTTTGGGTTTTGAAAGTATGCAAAAAAATCCATTTATATTGTTTGTAATTATTTTTGGGAAAGCTTCTAGAGCTTGAGGTGTTATGCCATGGGCTGCACCATTATTGCAATGGTGTCGTAGCCCATTGGCTTTCCACCATAAGCTTTGTGTTAGCGTTAATGGAAACTATGTAATATACAGAGAGTTGTAATTTGGTTTTAATGGTTCAGTGTGGGTGCAGGCCATGCCATTAATGGCATGTGCCTTTCCCAATGACTACAATAGCTTAGTTGGAATTTTAATATGTAATTTGTTATTTAAAAATATATGGCTGTAACAGCCACGGTTATGGAAAACCCACGATATCTTTTGGTTAATGTAGCGTGACTCTGTGATTATTACTGTGTGATTGGATTTGGAAACTTGGTCGTGGTCAGCGTGACTATGTATACGAACTTCAGGATTTCATCCTGGGTGATACCAAATTGTAAAACATTTTATATGTAATAATAGAAAGGATGCTATGTATTAAGCTATGGATTTTGTTATGCATTTTCATTACAGTAATGATTTATGTTAAGGTTATTATTATGTTGGCCTTGGGTCATGGACATCCATGGGATTCGATGTCGCAACCTGTGTTGGCATAAGATAGGGTTTTCTTCTTAAGAGGAACGATACCTTGTTTAAATAAGAACTGTAAAGTTGTTTTTAATGTGGAGTTTAATTTTTCTTATGAATTATATTTGTAACCCATAAGGGTCGATACCGCGACCTGTCTTTATTAATACATAGTTATATGAATTGTTTACTTGGTAAAATTATATGTGGATTCTAATGATGAATATTATATGGGACCTTTAAAGATATAATGCATGTGATTTATGGTAATTTATTATAGATGTTAAGACTGTATGTTTTGCAAAGTCTTGATAAAGATCACATGGGTGGTCACGATATCCCTCTCATTAATTATAATGTTTGTTTAGAGTTATGTAAAGTATTTTGTTTTAATGATTATGTGAAAGAGAACTTGGAAGGTCTTTAATAATTTGATTAGCTTGTTTATTATATGAAATGTGTTCTTAGTAGATCTAGTTTATAATATATACTTGTTATTAGTTATCATAATTAATATTTTAAGTAATTAATACTCACTTATTTTCTTTAAAGATTAGGGCAAGCCTCTGCTCACAAATGGAATATGTTAGCAAAGTATTAAATACATATAAAAAAGTATAAACATAATACTAAGATAAAAACCTAGTTAATACAGGAACATTTATGAAAGATACAAGCCCTGAGCATAAACAACATATAATAAAAATTATCGAGCCTATGATTCATAAATTTCAAATACAAACCCTAGCAGGCTTTTAACCATTAGGGTTAGAAATTACATTGCAGCCATTACTTAACATAAACAGTAATTAATCTTTAGGAAAGAAATAGAATAGTCCTTCAAGGGTTTCATACCTGAGTTTTAAGCTTTGTCAATGGTTGCACCTGCACACTTAAATAACCAGCATTAACAATTCAATGTAGATATGACCTCTGTTTGATGACCAAATCACTTGGGAACTACCACGTTCCACCCAACCATGACCTGGAACCAATCCTGGTTTAAATCCGGATCCCCATGAGCTGGACTCCAACATGCAAATCGCTTAGAGCTCCTGAGGTAGGGTTTCCTAATTCGTAATCAGTTTTGAATCAATCCTCTTTTCCTTGCAGTAAAAGTTCTCCAAGAGAACACTTGAGAGCAAAAACAAGCATAATAATAATTCTCCTAGATAAAAATCAGAACCCCAAGCCTTTCCTTGGCTTGAGTCTTTATAGACAGGCTTTTTAGTCAAAGGGGAAGTTAAATCAAGAAATCCTTGATTTCTTGATTTAACCCTTTTTAATTTACTCAGTTAATTTTCAATTCTTAACCTAGGAACTTTTAACTAGTTTTTAGTAAATCTTTCATAGATATTTCACTATTTTTTAATCCTTTAATAATAAATAATAATTTGCGGAGCTTCTCTTCTTACTTTATTCAATTATATAATTAATCATAATTAATTATTTATACATACTATGTATAAAATACATAGTATTAAAATACTTGTTAGCATTTGTCTTCAGGAATCATGTATCATGATCCCTAGACTTAATGCCACTTCTTTATGAAGGTTAAGTAGATAGACGGCTCGGGTCTATCTACTTGATGAGAATACAGAAATTCATAATTTCATTTAATCACTTAAAAATAAGTACGATGAGATCAATATTATTCTCGAGTCGTGTAATGTCCCCAAAAATTGAAAATTAAAAAAAAAAAATATAGGCCAGTAGAAAACTACCTAAGAGGGGGTGAGTGCACAAAGATGAGGGTCTCTTTTGGCACGTTAGATGCAATAGAAAACTGAAAAAACAGACATCCATCAACTTGTATGGATATTCTGAGACACTTACACAATGAATCTTGCAATGAGTAAAACACAAGAAATGTAGGAAATTGAATGGCCTTTCCAAATATGTAATTTTTATTTATTGAAAATGCGGCTAACTATCTAAAGTTAGATATTTTTTAATGGGCAATTTTTATTTTTTGGACAAATTATAAGGTATATGTTTTTATGGGTGCAGCGTCTGAGTGACTAAATGATGGAATAAACTTACAAAAATCGGTATACATATAGAGAACATAAAGTACTAGTGCACGACTATTTTTCCAATAATAAATATAAAATTTTTAATTTTTTTATTTATTATCTAAGAGATCAAACCTCGAAAATGGTACGTCAATTGTGGGTGCAGTGTTTGAATGTCTTAATGTAATTATTTGGGAATGGGTTTTTTATAGCATGTAGATATCAGTGTTCTTTAGTGCACCATACAATTTTTTTTTAAATGGTTGAGAAACGAAAGAGATATGGACGGAACACTAAGAGTGTGTTTTTTGAGTTGAGGAGTGATGAAAGAAGATAAATAAGAAAAAAATAGAAAAAATAATGTATTCTTGTTAAAATTTACATATTTGGAGTCTGGAAAAAAAACCATATTTGTTTCTAAAATCTCATAAAAAATGGAGGTGTGCAGCATAATCAGACGAACGGCTAAACACGAGCACATTGACAATTTTGATATAATGGTGAATTAGCCATGGTTTATCATACTCCAAGGCATAGCCATGTTGAATCTGAAGCAAAGTATGAAGCAAACACATAGGCATAAGAACTCCATGTAAGCATGGGTCGAGCCTCAGCCTTATCATTTGGAGGGAACACATTTTTGAATTTAAACAAAACATGAGCGCATTGTGACTTCATTCTACCATTGCATCTAAAAGGTCCCTCAACTTCTTGCACACACCCGAGGATCATTATTGATTCTCTAGAATTATATGTTCTACTTAACTTTCGATCTCTTCGGAACTACTCGTACTGTCTTGTCAATCTCCTATCCATTCAGTGATTATTAGTTTGCTTACTTCCTATGTGCACTATTTTGTGTTCTTGTTCACTTCCTTTGCGCATACAACTCTCAAATGTATGAACTTCTTCTAGATCAATGAGCCATTGATATCCCGGAAAATAGAATCTTTCCAAAGTAAAATATCTTATCATCTTTATTTTCAAGCTTACATCAAATCTCCACCTCTTTCATATTTATACTGCTCTTGTTCAAAAGGTGTGTCCACAAGTTGGGATTTCTTTGAGTTGAAAATGCGCATATCTTTCTATTCTACCTTCCTCTCCACTGTACTTTTTGAGTATTTGGTCTTAACTACTTTTATTGGGGTTTAAAATTGTATTTCAGTAACGACACTGCATGGTCATTCATTAAATCACATAATAGAGGTTGCAATGTGTTGATTATCAATCATTGTTAGTAGAATACACATCTATGTCATAATACATACATTATGATTCCAAAAACATAACATAGAGCTACAAATCCGTAGAAGGCCCGAAACTCACATAGTGGAACTATGGCTCTGACACCACTTTGTTATCCTTGATTTTACGATAAGTTTGAGATAATTTCCTCAAATTTTTCTTGAAATCTCACATTATTCAAAAGTTTTTATCGTGGTAAAAGAATCCTTTATTCAAATACTAAGGCAAGAAATCTAACCAATGAAGGAACTTTGACAAAATAACTCTAACCAAAGTGTGATTTTGAAAAAAATAACAACTTTGAGCTGAAATCATTTGTTTATCAAACATTATATACATATATTTTATCCATTTTTCATTTGTCGAATTTCCTACCATGGGAATAGTTATCGACTAAATCTTTTAACCTAGGAAGTTTTAACTAGTTCTTAGTAAATCTTTCATAGATATTTCACTATTTATTAATCCTTTAATAATAAATAATAATTGGCGGAGCTTCTCTTCTTTCTTTATTCAATTATATAATTAATCATAATTAATTATTTATACATACTATGTATAAAATACATAGTATTAAAATACTTGTTAGCATTTGTCTTCGGGAATCATGTATCATGATCCCTAGACTTAACGACACTTCTTTATGAAGGTTAAGTAGATAGATGGCTCGGGTCTACTAGGCAAGGCAACTCTAAGCATCCTTGCATCTTGGATTTCCCTTGTATAACGTGGTAGTTCTTTAGTACTTGATGAGAATACAGAAATTCAAAATTTCATTTAATCACTTAAAAATAAGTATGATCAGATCAATATTATTCTCAAGTCGTGTAATGTCCACAAAAATTGAAAAAAAAAAATTATAGGCCAATAGAAAACTTCCTAAGAGGACCATTATTACTTCTGCGGAATTATATGTTCTACTTAACTTTCGATCTCTTCAGAACTACTCGTACACTCTTGTCAATCTCCTATCCATTCAGTGATTATTAGTTTGCTTAGTCCCTATGTGGACTATTTTATGTTCTTGTTCACTTCCTTTGCGCATACGACTCTCAAATGTATGAACTTCTTCTAGATCAATGAGCCATTGGTATCCCAGAAAATAGAATCTTTCCAACATAAAATATCATATCATCTTTATTTTCAAGCTTACATCAAATCTCCACCTCTTTCATATTTATACTACTCTTGTTCAAAAGGTGTGTCCACAAGTTGGGATTTCTTTGAGTTGACAATGCTCATATCTTTCTATTCTACCTTCCTCTCCACTGTGCTTGTTGAGTATTTGGTCTTAACTACTTTTATTGGGGTTAAAAATTGTATTTTAGTAATGACACTGCATGGTCATTCATTTAATCACATAATCAAGGTTGCAATGTGTTCATTATCAATCATTGTTAGTAAAATACACATCTATTTCATAATACATACATTATGATTCTGAAAACATAACATAGAGCTACAAATCCGTAGAAGGCCCAAAACTCACATAGTGGAACTATGGCTCTGATACCACTTTGTTATCGTCGCTTTTATGATAAGTTTGAGATAATTTCCTCAAATTTTTCTTGAAATCTCACGTTATTCAAAAATTTTTATCATGGTAAAAAAATCCTTTATTCAAATACTAAGGCAAGAAATCTAACCAATCAAGGAACTTTGACCATAAGAGGAACTTTGACAAAATAACTCTAACCAAAGTGTGATTTTGAAAAAAATAGCAGTTTTGAGCTGAAATCATTTGTTTATCAAACATTGTATACATGTATTTTATCCATTTTTCATTGGTCGAATTTCCTACCATGGGAATAGTTATCGAGTTAAAGTAAAGTTCCTTTCTTTCCTACCTTCAATTAATTCCATTAACTGGTTAAATCTAATGCATGGTGAAAGTTCTTTCTTTGGTAAAGATTCCTTCATTGTTCAAGGTCCATTACTTCATTATAGTTATCATTCCTTCACCATAGTTCCTTCTTTGGTCAAAGTTCATGACTTCTTTAAACTTCCTTTCTTGGTCATCTATTTCTTAGTTAGAATTGCATCTTTGGTTAGAGTTATTTCCTTCATCGAATTTCCTTCTTTGGTAAAATATTCTAAAAGAAATTATCATAGTTTCTTCCTTGGTTAGATCTCTTACCTGCATTAGATCTCCTTCGCAAGTTAGAATTACTACCTTCTTCAAAGCTATTTCGCTAGTAAAAATCCATTCTTTGGCCAAAGTTGCTACCTTCATTAGATTTATCACCTTCAACAAGGTTCCTTCCTTCACACATCGGCTAAAGTTACTACCTCCATCAAAGTTGCAATGTTCATCAAATTTCTTACCTTGTTTAATAAGAGTTCATGGTTCTCGCATCAAAGTCCTTATAGATCATCTTAGTCATCTTGGTCACCTTCATTAGTTTGAGTTCCTACCCTCAAAAATTTCTTTCATTGTCTAAGGCTTCCTCGAGTTTCTTTCCTTGGCTTTTTGGCCTTCCTCAAAGTTCTTTCCTTTGTTTTACTTACTTTGTTAATGGCATGGATTCATTGAATTTAGGGGAAAATTTTTGTCTCGGTTGTAAAAAGGAAGAGGTAACTTATTGAAACACCTTACAAATTGATCTTAATTAATTATTTTTCATTATTTAAAAGTATTGATCTTTCATTTATCTGTTTCTCTTAGACTCTATCAAATATTGTCTGATATTTCCCCATTTTATTCTCTTTTGGATGATATTACCTTATAATAAATGTGTACCTTATGATGGCTTGTTAAGAATCTAGATGAAAGTACATATGAACCAATGGAGTGGGTAAATTCATCGAACAATATCTCTAAAATAAGCTCGTCCTCTTTGTCTACCGTGCTACTAAAGGTGGTGATGTAGGAAATAACTCAAATGAACTCAAAAAAATTTAAATGATATAGTATTGAAGAGATTTGTGCCTCTTATGAAAGAATTCCACGTGAGATCCAATGTCCCAAATCAAGACTTCGAGAAACAACAATTCAAGCCACAATAATCAATGTTCATTTCCTTACATAAACCATTATAAATTTATTAGCTAAAACTCTCGTTAAATAATTCATATCACAATTTTAACTTGTCCACATGAACCAAAGTTCTTTGCATAAGGTTGGCCAAATTTGTTCGTAAGTTTACATTGTTATTATATTCAAATGAACATAGGATTACATGTTTATTTTTATTTTTATCATTTTTATATGTTGTGTATCAATTTCATCATTAAATAAGATCGTCGTGAAATATATTTTTATTTTGTTTCAACAACTAAATATTTAATTACTTATGAATAAGTTAGATTCTCTCAATTTAACAATTTCAGATGAAATGAATAGATTTCCAAATAATTAGTCCACGAGGATTCAATGTACATAGTGAGTAGAGAAAACAATGGGTGCAATTTCTTCTATTGTTTAGCTTGGGAGTGTAATAGTATACAACATAGTAAATTTCGTATATTCAGTAAACACCATTACATTTCATGATGGTGCACAACAAGTATCGAGGTTAGATAAGAAAGAAATTGTGAGGAGATTATACTTGAATGAATTATGACATTGAATATCATTATAAGAATAATCAAAAGTTTCTTGACACTCCTTCCATTCATAAATAGGTTTAAAATATCAAACACATTTTTTCTTATGATATCTTCTTTCCCAATACTTTCGTTTGATGCTTTACCTATGGATTCCTTTTGTTTTCATGTCACAGGGTGATATGCACAAAATTGTTGATTACAAATTCCTTCGAGTGAATGGCTGCACAAATATGATGGTTAGTCAAACGAGATACAAATTGTACTAAGAATAAATGTTCAATGAAAAACCACCACGGACAAGAACTAGAGCATATTATGTAAAATATTTGAACAGTCAAGAGCCATGAGTTTTCTAAATTTCTATTCATTTCCATACATGTATTTATTGACAGAAGTTCAATTCTAAAATGTATATAGTGAAGTAGGCTTTTTCTAATATTATTTGTTTACAACATAGAGATGACGTAAAGATCCTACCATTGAACAATCAACGAGTGTAAGTTTTGTAAAATTCCCGTTCAATTATATGACTATTTTTTTAATACACATTCAATACCACAAAATATTTAAGGAAACACCATTTTTTTTGTCATCCTTTCCTTACAACAAAAGGCTATATATACACAAGAAAGAGAAAACAATTTCAAATTAATTGTTGAAAACGTATATTATAAGTTTGTAAAACTATTATCGAGTTCTATGTCCTTTTCAAATATAATTTCAACACTACATATGTATTTTTCTTTGCATTCATTTGTTTTCTAAGTTGTTGTATGGGGTCATCCCTTTGATAACTTTACAATAATGCTATGACATCCTCTTGCAATTTAACCATGGGATTCACTCCTTCAAAATCATGTATAACACTATGGTCATTAGAGTTTCCATTGTCTAGAACCACATGTTTAATACTAGACTCAGTTACTCCAATTGTGCCTTAATATCGATGACAAGAGACCCAAGAAAAAACTTCTACAACTAACCAATAACATATATTTCTTGAGTGGGATTTTGAGTTCAAACCCTAGTCTTAGTTTGCGACAACTTTTACTAATCCATTTCATGGGCATCATCTATTAGATAGTTGTACATAATTTATTGGCAACTCCACAAGTTCAAATGGCATGTAAATATAATGCTTCCTTTCTTCTTAGCAATAGATAGAGGAACTTTAAATTTTTTGTAGAAGTTTGATAGGAAATACATATATTGGGAAAACTTAGGTAACATCCTAGGTATTCCTTCAAAACATAATATCGAATCACAATACAAATCTCAAAATATAAGAACATACACTTTCTCTCGAAATATGTCTTATGTGCCCAAGAAAGCGAGTTTAAATCATTTCGAGTGAGTATCTTGTTAGACATTGGTTCAACCCTCGTGAGTTTCGTGACATGGACTAACCACCTCCCAAGATCCTAACTCTAGTGATTGTAACAACGATTAACACGTGCAAGGTTTTGGTCTAAAAGCAATCGTGATTCCAACATATCTTTCCCACTCCTCCAAGAAGCAAATCTTCAAGTCAAACTCGACATAAACTATAAGGGGAGTTATGTCTTAAAGATGAATTGAATAAAACTCATGGTTATATTGACCCCTTAATATCAAACCTTGGAATGGTGGAAGGAAACCATGACAAGAATTAAAAAAATATCTACCATATTGTTTTGATACTCGGTTAATGTGATAAAGTGATACTTATTACAACAATATGGTTTATTTATTTGGTCTTCATTCTTCCTTTCTAGTCATAGATCTTAATTTCCAAATTAAAAAACATTTTAGACCAAAATATGAAACTAAGAATAAGGTCTACATGTGGGCATGGAAAAAGGAACATAAGATTAGTGAGGATGTTTCTCACCATTAAGTAGGATTTTTTACATAAAGATGAAATTTAATGATAACAATAGTTTATTGAGCAATTTGTTGTACTCAATTATTGTATTATAGGTTGTAACTCTAACATGTAATGATATGAGCAAAGAAAAACTATATATGAAAGGAGGTAAATGAAATGAAAATGCACTCAATTTAGAATCTAAAAACAAAAGTGTGTACATCATTTACATAAACTATTGAACATGTTGACCTTACAAAGACTTTCAAAATCCATGCCATATTTGATTTTAATGTCATAGCAACCACATGTATACAAATAATTCATGTTATACTCATATGGACTAAGACAATGACTACCTAAATATTCTTTCATCTTAAGGTCTTTTAGACTTTAACAAATGAGCCTTTTTATTCCGCAAGGCACTATAGATCTTGCATGTCATAAAACATTTTAAATATTGCATGAATTATTGGAAATTAAAAGGCTTAAAGTATTAAATTTAGAGAGGTTAATAATAAAAGTTGGGTTTGATATGCTTTGATTATATTATTATTATTATTGAAATGTGAGATAATTTGATAAAAAAATATTTGAAAGGTTACAACATCTAATATTAAGATGTTATGTTTTATAATGTTTTTTTAGAACTGGTAGTGTTAAAAATATTGAATAATAAACTAAAAAAAACTTAAACATATGCATATAACCATACCATCTTAACTCTAAGATCTAAAAAATTATATCTAAACACTTTTTTGAATCTTTCTGGATACTTAATAAATGCAAAATTAAAATACAACTATATTATACTAACTTATTTAATTAAAATCAAATAAATGTACACAAGCAAAATATAATTTTACATAACAGTATCAGCTAGACAGCCCGCCCTCTATGAAAACCTAATAGATACACAATGTAACCTATAACAATCAAAAGATATCTGAATCAAAATAAAATAACCACGCACACTATACACTACCCTCTATCAAAATCAAATAAGTACACACTATACCTGGTAACAATGAAATTATATCAAAATAAAATAGCTACACACGACCTTATATCACAATCAAAATATAATTTTGAGCTAATAACACTCAAAGAGGAGCTAATTTCTATGATGCAGCTGGTTTAATCTAGGAGTGCTGGCAGGAACAGCTCGTCCTTGGTTATGAATTCTCTTCTGTTTATCTGCTGCTTTAGTCTAGAAACAGGTGATGCCACGCCTACTGCATTGCATTTCCCCAGCGGGAGAAGTGAGCCTGTAGCCATGCCCTTCTGTCAGGAACAACAAGTGGTGCCGTCCCTACTGCATTTCCATTTCCCCAGTGGGAGAAGTGAGCCTCTAGCCATGCCCTTGTAGCCATGCCCTTCTCTCAAAAACAGGTGGTGCACTTCCCAAGCGGGAGAAGTGAGCCTGTAGACATGCCCTTCTCTCATCCTTGGGCTGAGCCAAAGCAACATACAGAGGCTTGTTAAAAACCATGATCCCTTTCATCTGTGTCAGAGCTCGAGATGCTTCATCCGGAGATGCGAAGGCAACAAATCCAACACCTTTACTGTGTCCATGAGAAACCCTCATTACTTTGCATGAAGTGATTGTGCCGTAACGAAAGAACATTTCTCTCAACTTCTCCTCATCAATGCTATCATCTAAATTCTTCAAATAAAGATTTGCTCCACATGGCCGTCTCGACTCAGAAATGTTACGCGCTTTTTCAACATACCATTCCTTGCCATCAATTTTCCTGCCATTTAAATTATGAACGCAGCTTGCTGCATCTTCTGCATTCTCAAAATTGACAAATCCAAAACACTTTGATTTTCCCTCTGCATCCCTCATCACCAGCACACTCGTAATTGTTCCATACTCGCCAAAGTAATTTCTCAAGTCCTCGTTAGTCAGAGATTCCGATAAATTCTTAACAAAAACATTCTTAAACTTGTCATTAAATATGCTCGCCTCTTCTTGATTCGTTGCCATTGTCTTTTGCTTTTGCTTCAAAGCGTTCCAAAATCCGAACCGCTGCAGAAGTTCGCATGTTCAAAATCAAACCGAAGGAAAACCCACCGCTACTCTTTGTGTTTGTAGATTTTTCTCGTCTTTTAAATGTAATTCAACCCTGTGCACCTCTATATAAATAGAGGATCATAGGTCGAGTCACCACTAGCTGATTCACTCCTAGAGATCAGGAGCACCGGAAATTCTAGTAATATATAACCAATAATATATCTATTTATATGTAATTAATGGGACTTGGAGGAGAAACACCGGTGTTGTTTTAGTGGTTCTATCGACAAGGTTTTATGAAGTGAATTTTATTTTGTTTTTTTAGGTGAGCTCATTTTTTATTTTTAACTAATTTCTATTTCTTATGCCCATATTTCTACAACAATGAATGAACTCATGCTGTTGACAATTTATTAGAGGAGGGTCTTCCTCTACCCACGGTATTTGGTTTTAACGATCATAGAATATTATATATATTAAAATGTTTTTTTTTTATTTTATATTTTATTTAGACAATTTTATATGTCTTTTAAACAATTTTTAGTGAAACTTTATATGAAGGGCTTTTTAAGGATTTTCTATTATGTAGCATTTTAAGGTTTATAGGTCTTGAGAATTGAATGTTTTACATTTTTCTGGAAAGGTAGAAAATGTATGGGGAATAGGGTTTAATTATTTTTCATGCATTTTAATTTGTTTTGTTTAAAATTGTGATCTATTTATTGGTGGTGTTGTTAAGATTTTATTCATTTTCTATTTTCTATGTGATGTGAGAAGAAAACTATTGAAAACAACAACTTCACAAAACATGTCAAAAATCCATGACATAGTTTATTTTAATGTCATAATTCGTCCACATTAATAAAAACAATTAATATGATATGCACTAAGAAAATGAGTAGTATGTGTCAAGAGGTCTTTTAGACCTTTACTACATACATGATGTGATTTTACAAAGAATAAAAAATTTCCATGGCATACCATCTCTTCCCTTATGACCTTTTTACAAGGCATGAGAATGCACATCTTGGTAAAAGTGTTAACTACCTTTTGGGGCAAGTTAACACCCAAAAATGCCATTTCTGATTTTGGCCTCCATGTTAAAGTTTTTCATCAATCTCAGAACTTACATTACTATGTATGCCTCTGCTGTTTTGATTTGAACTAGTTTGGGAGTGGAAATGGGGTCTGGACTAGCTTGATAAACCTAGTGTGAGAAGGAACCTCGGAGACAGATCTAGGGGGATGGTTTTCTTCTTTGTATGCCCTGAATAGCATTGAATGGGAAGACATAGCCTCAGGGACTATGTAGCAGAGAAGGGGATGCTTCCTTGTGTTGGGTGTGTAGATGTTTTAAAAGCTAGGCTAGATGTGGTGCAGGTGTCTATAGCTCTGTGGTTGTGCTCACTATCTTAGGAGTCATTTTTCCAGCTCCTCTCCAGCCTGATAAACCCAACTCTGTTGGCTTGGCTGATTTTTTGTTGTATCCTTGGCTATGCGTGAGTCTGGTAGTGTTCCCTTATTCCTTGTGAGAATCATGCCCAGCTCGGGGGTGGCAATGATGCTCAGAGATTGATGAGAACACTCGCCTATGGTTGGGTGGAATGTTGCAGCAACATAGATGGTTGTGGGACGAGCTTCTTTCAAGATAAGTATCTCTGTGTTAATCTTTGCAGTTGTATTTTCTTGATGAAATATGATGAATATGTTTAATGTGTTGAATGGATGAATTGCTTCCGATGTATAATTGCAATTGTATGCATCTATGTATGTTTTATTTCAATGCATTTTTATATTTATGTTCATGGGGCTTGTTTGCCGAGATAAGATCGCATCATGGCCGCGTTCCCCCTCGGGTAGATGGGAGGGGATGTGATAGTTTATGTAGACTATAGAGAAACCCATCCTTGAGATGATATTCAACCTTTTTATCACCTTCTTCTACAATATCCCACCATTGTAGCTATTTAAACACCTCTTCAATATCCTCTTCTTTTATGTATGCCTCTTTGTATGCATCATGGGTGAAAGACTCAAGGTGCATAAGAGTTCCAACTTTGATATTATAGGTGGGAGGCCTTTAAAGCGCATCTCCAAACTTATATATTATACTCTTTTTATATTTAATGATTAGATGAAGTTTATGTGAAAACCACATATAGTTGCAGTGTCTCGTTTGGTGAAGATTACTCTGGATTGCAAATATTGTAGTGGATGGCGATGAGTATCAATGATGGTTCCCTTACCCATTAGATTATGTATCCATTTCTTAACATCTTAAACTAGCATGATTTCATCTTAACTATGTCTCCATCAAGGCTTGAGAAGGATCAAACCCCTTGAGAAGCAAAGCCCTTAATGATAACCATGTGGAAGAATGCAATGATACACATGCACACACATTACAAACTGATGAATATGGATGTGTGTTCTTGCAATGTCCCCAAAAATTGAAAATAAAAATAAAAAATTATAGGCTAGTGAAAACTACCCCAAAGGGGATCATTATTACTTGTGCAGAATTACATGCGTTACTTATACTTTCGATCTCTTCAGAAACTACCCATACTGTCTTGTAATCTCTTATCCATTAAGTGATTATTAGTTCGTTTAATTCTTATGTCTTAATTCTTTTATTTAAACTATTTATAAATCTTAGTTATTATTGTCCGTGAATTAATGAATTGGTTTAGATCATTGTTTTACTCCTCCACATGTGTACTTTGTTTATTTAATAAAAACTAACTTAACTTTGTTTATGTAAAATACCTCTTGTGGCTTGATGCATTACGTGAAGTGCTTGCCAATTAGGTGTCTGCAAAACATGATTATTAGCCTATTCCACCATTTAGACTTGGGATAACATCATCATTATGAAAAAGAAAATATACGTGCACAACAAAACATCACAAGATGAGACAAACACATTCACGTGGTTCACCTCGTCCACGAGGCTATGTCCACCAAGTTATTTGTTCTTTTATTTCTTTATCAAAATAGAGTGTTTACAACAATCACAGCTCATTCATGGCCAGCTTACCTTACCTTATAGCAGATCTATGGATCCAGACCTTATCATTTTAGACTATGCATAGTAGTTCCCTTTTCCCACATAAATTTGTATGTCTTAATCATCCAGGCTCTGTATAGAATAATGTATTATATTATTCCAGATATTATTGATTCCTCTCATAATATTACTGTGTATGCAATTTGTTATTTAATTCCAAAACAAACAATGTAGCTTGCAGTAGAATAAGCATTAGGTCCCATACCAAGGGCATTTTTAAGGGGGTTTTAGGTATAACACCAAAAGTGAAAGGGTAGCAGAGGGATCTAATTGGGATTAAAGAGAATATGATGGCACAAGGAGAGGCCATCTCATAACACTCGTAACAAAATACAAAAACAAGCATTAAGCATGCCGCCATAGAAATATCCCTTCCCATATCGAAAAAGAAACAACGTTGGTAATGGAGAACTAGGTTTTCGTAACACACAGCTCCATAATTCTTACAAGATCCGACAAAGATATCGAACTGAGAGCCTAAATCAAAACACAGGAAGGGTATTGCAAACAGTTTATGGGTCAAATCCCCAATGGGCGATCCAATAAATTTATTGGTTGTGGATCCAAAATGAAGTCATACCCATTATTCATACAAAGACTTAACAAAGATACTCAACTAAGCAACATAATTCCTAACGCAGGCAATCATACAGATTCAAATCGAAATCCTCAAAAATATTCGAGTGTTAATTCCCAAGGTATATACTACGGTCAGTAAAACTCTCATTCACATTTTCTATCTGTGTAATTGAATCCCAAAAGGCAAAAATGGATATGCTAAATTCAGACTCGACCGAATAGACAACAAGGTATAAATACTTCTAATGCAGTGAAAATCCAAAAGCAAACCTGGAGATGCTGGATCTTTACATTAAGTAGACATAGAAGGTTGATCCCGATCTTACGTGGGCCGCATGAATCCTTTATAAAAATGCAGCAATCGCGAGTGTCACTTGATCCAAATCATTGATAGGTAAAAATGGGCTGGCTCCAATACTAGATCTGAACACCATTCAATTGCATAGAGGCACGTATGGAAGATTTTATCTCCAAAAAGCTAGGTCTCCTACTCAACAACAATGGGTAGGGAAGTACCACAAGGATTTCGTGCGGATTTATTCTTCACAAGCAAGGGCGTAGAGATACACAGTGATCTCTCTTCCATCAAAGATTTCCTCCTTTCATATACACGCAGGGATCTATTCTACAAAATAGCGCAGAGATTTCTCTTCCAAAAGTAGAGAGCATTTTCGCTCTTCAAAAATTCGGGTAGAAAATAAACGATTCCCCCACCCCAAGCAACCACTCGCCTGCCTTTTCCCCCTATATAACTCTCGTAGCCCAGATTCCTTTCCTTAATCTAGGCTGAAAACGGAGAGGACATGCCTGGAAACTCTCCTCGATGAGGATCTTTTCCTCTTTAACAGTGCATTATGGCAGAGGCATGCGTTTTTCCTGGCCACATGGGAACCATGCCTAAAGGAGCTCCTCGATGAGGATACTTTTCCTAAAATTCGCTCAGAGGAAAGTTATAATCTTGCAAACCCCATAAAAAAAATCTGCAGTCAAAAAGAAAAAGGAACTTCGCGCTATTCAAGCGTTTAATACTTTCCTTTGATGAAATTACTTTCCCATCACATAAATTATTTAACGTTGTTCAAGGATATTTGATAGCTTTTTCCTTAGCAACACAAGGTCCTAGATATATATTTATATATGCCTATCTTTTTCCTATTAAATATTTTTCTTCAAAACTTTAAATAATTCTAATTCCAGCAGTCGTGATATCCCTTATGTAATAATATATCTTTAATCATACATGAAGTTGTTTTCTCCTCATATATGTATATATTTAAAACAAGGCTCCATCATTATATATATACTATCAGATAATCCTCCATTAATATATATATTACATATATATATATATATAGTACGTGAAATTCCTCACGCTGTAAGTTTCGGTTATTATCCATATATATGTATATGTTCTTATATATAATAAACATATATGCTGCCTTCCAATACCCTTGGTGGAGTGTGGTAAGGTGAGGTGGGAGCAACCTCTAATCGACCTCCATGTTTTTCCCTTGTTATATATATATATATATATATATATATATATATATATTTTGGTGGATTATTTTTTTTTTCCAGTCGTTTGTTCCTTATGGTTAAGTTACGCCATTGTCTTTATGCTTCCTATGCCTTTACTTACATAGCTTGCAAGAGTTGTTTCCGGTGGGGCCTTGGCCTTGAGCTCCTCAACCAGAGACAAGTAGAATAACACTCTATGACATAAATAACTAGGTGTACGGGAGGGACATTACATCCTCTCCCCCTTAAAATAACACCATCCTCGATGTTCTTATGTTTAAGCACTTTCATGCTTCCATTCTGACATTTTCTTATCCTCGTCCTTCATCATGATCCTTTTCGATCTTTCTGTATCTTCTCAAGTCGCTAATGTTCATAAATCTGCAGTTTTCCTGCAACAAATTCGGGTCTAGCCCAATTTTTCTACAACATATCAGATACAAAACAACAATACAATTTAAATATCAGCCATAGACTCTTTTGCAATCTGCAATTTTCTAGTGTTCATTGGTGCCATATTACCCAATTATTTTCCATAATGGAATTGATACATAAATAATACATGTCCACAAGCATTGAAATCCCATTATATCAATAATGTCAATGCTAGAAATCCATTATACAATTTTTTTATAATCCACAATGGCTCCAATATATCCTTGTGAGTTCTATCTGTCAATTAATCAACATATTACCTCATCGGTACAAGTTTACCTGCAATGCACATACCTTTTTCCGCATTGTTCATTTCTTTGGATGTCCTCCATCCCAGCACATCAAGTGCCAACAGTACTCCAAGTACCAATTCAAGCCACCCAACACAAGGATGATACCAACCCTTCATGTATCTCCTTTGTGCTATTCAGGGTGCTTTGTCATTATTCTTTTCTCTAGATGTTCCTTCATCCCAGCACACCAAGTGCCAATTCAAGCCACCCAACACAAGGACGATACCCTGTACCCCTCTTAGCGGTATCTCCTTTAGGGTGCTTCACCAAGCTGAGGCACTCCATTCTCGCACACCTCCACAGCGCCTAGAGGTTATTCTCTTCACAGAGTCCCCCAACTCATGTGACAGTCCTCTAATGTGTGTGGAACGAGTCTTAACCAAATGTCTTATATCTAGGCGTCCCCAGAATGCATAATGGTCGCTCACTGGCCCGGGGGAAAACAAGGTAGATTTTAACCACTACCTCCATCACCACTCCCTCTTCTGGTGATAACTTTATACACATGAGATTTATCTCATCATAGTCCTGGAGCTTTAGCCTTTTTCATGGCCATAAATCCCCATGCCTGCAAGCACCTTATAGGTGGTCAGTTTATCATATTATCAATTCAAAGAACATCAAACTTTTAGCATAAATCATGCCTTACCCCATTTCTCATTCATCGGTAAGAGCCTTTTCAATTCTTTTAACACCAGAATTGATAAGTAAGCATTCACACAAAGCCACCAACCTTTCCAATTTACAACAACACAATTCGCAAGATGCCACATATAACCTGAGAAAATTGACAATGCAAACACCACCTTACACATTAACAATAATAAACTCAACATAAAGTCACAAGGGTTAAGTGTAAAAGATATTATTATGTGATGGTACTAGCCATTTTTCCTACTGTAACTAAAAACAGATACTTCCTTCAATTGTCCTTTCAAACCTTTTGACTTACAAGACCAAAACCATGAATTACAGTATTTTTCAAAAACCCTACATTTATGTTCAACTATCTCTGTTATCTACCTTTCATGTGTACCAGAAGTTCTAATTGAGGCAATACCTACAATTAGTTGCTTTTCGCAAATATGTACTCGTACCACATGATCTCTTATGCAGGGCATGTGTTCCAGGGAAACAACAATTTAGTTATATAAAAAAAAATTGTGAATCTCTCAAATCACAAAGCAATTTTCAAAACAATATAACTCACTTTTGAATCTCTCAGCATATAAAATACAGTGTACTTGCTTATGGAGCATCATAAATGATTCCGAAAAAAAGAATTTGCAGAATCATTACATTTCCTGGAATAAAGAATTCAATATAACTACTGAACATAAATTGCATAGGAACACATTCAAGTTCTTAACATATATTGCCGAGGCACACATTCTTAAAATGTCTATTCATTAGAGAACCACAAACGACTCCAGCATGTCCCACATGATGTAGGTTATTGTAATCAACTTGAATCTATGGTAGAGAAGAAAAAACTCAATCAATCAAGAATACTCACCCTCCAACCAAGCAACGATCTCTCAACTAAACAATAAACAATAATGATGTTATCACGGAAGATCACTCCCTGTTAACTGCCTCCATTGATATAAGGGACATAAGAATCAGTCATATGTTATTCACAAACCAGCTGGTATATAAACACATTGAAAATTCCATTCTATTCATGTCGAGGAAAATACCACTCTGGAAACAATCATTTAATCTAAAAATTCAGAACTAACCCAAAAACTAAGGTCAGCAACACATAAGGAGTTCGAAACCATCCCTCACTACAACTGGAAGCAAGATATAAGTTAAACTAACACATGCAAGAACCCAAAAGAAGACCCACCAAGTGTGCACGACATAGTCAGTGGTAAATGGTCAACTGTGATCTAATAACAAACATGTTGAAAACTTCGTATGTTATACAAGACAATCGATATCTTAAATATGTTCTAAAAAATCCATACAAAAAAAGCACTTTCAATTTCAATAAAGTTTTCAAGTCTGGGCTACTTGAAAGCATAGGCAGCTTAAGGCGAAAAAAATCATAAACCAAGAAATACCTTCAAATATTAATGAAGCTTCCCATAACGTTCTTCAAAAAGGTCAAGATTATTGATAAACAAAGCATAATAAACGAAGAGACTGGGAACACCCTTCAAATATCAATGAAGCCCTAGCAAATGAGCCCATACATAATACATCTTCAACATTGTATCATCACCATATATGAATCCGTTCATTTTTAAAATAGGATGAAGAATTTTTAATTGAAACATGGTAATTTTACTAACCATAATAAGTAAGTATTATTATTATCAACTTGCTAGTTAGTCCCACAAAACTTTGTAACCTCCTAAATCATAAATTTAATAATAAACTTGAATTCCCTTGAAATAAAGCCATAATATTGACTCATATTTATAATTAATAAACACAGAATTAATTTTCTCACAATACATTTTATGGGCATTCACTTTCTTTGTATGAATGAAGATCGTAATGTCCAAGGTATCTCCATAGGAATATTTACACATACTATTGTTCTTTAGCCCACTATTCGAGGTTCTACTTTTAATTTAGAATCAAGTCAAAGTATTGGGCACTTTAAATAATATTAAATTTCTCTAGAGGTAAACATTAACATTTTCAACTCTCATTTAGGTTAAGAGGTAAATACTTTATAATAATGGTAAGGCGATGAACATAAGTATTAATTATCTTAGATCTGGCAATTGCAAGCACTCAAAGTTCATGAATTATTCTTTTTGGTTTATAAATACTCAAATGTAGGGGTAATAGATCAAGGTTCATACTTTGTTTTACACAACTCAACACAAGCAAAGGAGATCACAACCCATACTTCATAACCGTTTATGCAACTCCAACTCGGGTAGTGGAAAACACATGAATACGTCAAATTGTTTACAAAATTCAAACACATGCATTGGAAAAAAGAAAATCAAGGGAGTTTGGTTCCAAACGATCGATAACCCATAAAAACAAAATCACGGCTTGGAATAAATCCACTCAGAACTAAATCGAACTCCAAAGAAGCTATATTCCAAATCGCATACCCAAATGCATAAACGGAGAACAAGGTTTATACCTCGGATCAGTTTATACAACTTCAATAGAAGGCAGTGGAAGAATCACATCCATTGCTACAGATTCATTTACACAACTCAAACTCATGCAGTGGAATCCATAACGTTCGAATCCAACCGGCCAACTGAGGGGTTACATGACAATCATAGGAATCCACACAATTGCAATCTCACCTTAGAGTTCAGGTCCATAAACAATAAACTCAAATCGCAGACTTGAAAGGAAAAACCAATAAAATTCAGAACAAAACGATCCACCACAGTTTAGAAGCATTTAACATGAATCCGCGAACATGAAATCACAGTTTGGATCAATCGACGAAGCTTAGATCCATATCAATAAGATGCGCTCCCAGCTTGGAATAAATAATGCTCATGTCAAATTCCACTACTAAACAATCTATATCGAATACATTCATGCTGTAATTGCATTCAATCAGACCCTAACAGAATGATATCCACGATATATAAAATTTGAGATAAAAATCACAGGCATTAAATCTGTAACAGTGTAAATCAAGTCAGAGTCTAGCACGCTGACACTAGAAAGTACCTACAAATTTTCTCAAAATATGAAAACGACAGCAACAATATCACTAGTGGAGCACAGTGAGTTTTAAAGACCAGACCATAGAGAAAACAACCCATGGGAATTACCAAGTGAGGGAGAGCATATAATTCTCATTCAATAAAATAATTGACAGATACATTACCGGATTCACTGCTATGCAAATAGCAACTCCAACTCACACAATCACTGGGAACTCAAATGTATGTCACAATAAAGACCGATATTCAAAGCTTGCCACTTTCCCCCCTTCTGTGAACTGTTCTGCAAAAGATGAAATCAGGAGAGAGTACAAACTGGCGCAATTTCTTCCGAATGTTATCCTGCAAAACTATCATGTTAGCCCATTCCTAAGGGTCCAGTGTTGTAATTGGCTCTGATACCATATGTAAAATACCTCCTGTGGCTTGATGCATTAAGTGAAGTGCTTGCCAATTAGGTGTCTGCAAAACATGATTATTAGTCTATTCCACCATTTAGACTTGGGATAACATCATCATTATGAAAAAGAAAATATACATGCACAACAAAATATCGCAAGATGAGACAAACACATTCACGTGGTTCACCTCGTCCACGAGGCTACGTCCACCAAGTTATTTTTTCTTTTATTTCTTTATCAAAATAGAGTGCTTACAACAATCACGGCTCATTCATGGCCGGCTCACCTTACCTTACAGCAGATCTATGGATCCAGACCTTATCATTTCAGACTATGCATAGGAGTTCCCTTTTCCCACATAAATTTGTATGCCTTAATCATCAAGGCTCTGTATAGAATAATCTATTATATTATTCTAGATATTATTGATTCCTCTCATAATATTACTGTGTATGCAATTTGTTATTTAATCCAAAAACAAACAATGTAGCTCGCAGTAGAATAAGCATTAGGTCCCATACCAAGGGCATTTTAAAGGGGATTTTAGGTATAACACCAAAAGTGAAAGGGTATCAGAGGGATCTAATTGGGATTAAGGAGAACGTGATGGCACAAGGAGAGGCCGTCTCATAACACTCGCAACAAAATACAAAAACAAGCATTAAGCATGCCGCCATATAAATATCCCTTTCCATATCGAAAAAGAAACAACGTTGGTAATGCAGAACTAGGTTTTCTTAACACACACCTCCATAATTCTTACAAGATCCGACAAAGATATCGAACTGAGAGCCTAAATCAAAACACAGGAAGGGTATTGCAAACAGTTTATGGGTCAAATCCCCAATGGGCGATCCAATAAATTTATTGGTTGTGGATCCAAAATGAAGTCATACCCATTATTCATACAAAGACTTAACAAAGATACCCAACTAAGCAACATAATTCCTAACGCAGGCATTCATAGAGATTCAAATCGAAATCCTCAAAAATCATCGAGTATTGATTCCCAAGGTATATACTACGGTCAATAAAACTCTCATCCACGTTTTCTATCTGTGTAATCGAATCCCAAAAGGCAAAAATGGATATGCTATATTCAGACTCGACCGAATAGACAACCAAGTATAAATACTTCTAATGCAGTGAAAATCCAAAAGCAAACCTGGAGATGCTGGATATTTACATTAAGCAGACATAAAAGGTTGATCCCGATCTTGCCTGGGCCGCATGAATCCTTTATAAAATTGCAGCAATCGCCAGTGTCACTTGATCCAAATCGTTGATAGGTAAAAATGGGCTGGCTCCAATAGTAGATCTGAACACCATTCGATTGCATAGAGGCACGTATGGAATATTTTATCTCCAAAAAGATGGGTCTCCTACTCAGCAACAATGGGTAGGGAAGTACCACAAGGATTTCATGCGGATTTATTATTCAAAAGCAAGGGCGTAGAGATACGCAGCGATCTCTCTTCCATCAAATATTTCCTCCTTTCCTCCACACGCAGGGATCTATTCTTCAAAATAGCGCAGAGATTTCTCTTCCAAAAGTAGAGAGCATTTTCGCTCTTCAAAAATTCGGGTAGAAAAGAAACGACCCCCCCCCCCCAAGAAACCACTCGCCTACCTTTTCCCCCTATATAACTCTCATAGCCCATATTCCTTTCCCTAATCTAGGATGAAAAGGCAGAGGACATGTGTGGAAACTATCCCCGATGAGGATCTTTTCCTCTTTAACAGTGCGTTATGGCAGAGGCATGCGTTTTTCCCGGCCACATGGGAACCATGCCTAAAGGAGCTCCTCGATGAGGATACTTTGCCTAAAAGTCGCTCAGAGGAAATCTATAATCTTGCAAACCCCATAAAAAAAATCTGCAGTAAAAAAGAAAAAGGATCTTCACACTATTCAAGCGTTTAATACTTTCCTTTGACTAAATTACTTTCCCATCACATAAATTATTTAACGTTGTTCAAGGATATTTGATAGATTTTTCCTTAGCAACACAAGGTCCTAGATATATATTTATATATACCTATCTTTTTCCTATTAAAGCTTTTTCTTCAAAACTTTAAATAATTCTTATTCCAACAGTCGTGATATCCCTTATGTAATAATATATCTTTAATCATACATGACGCTGTTTTCTCCTCATATATGTATATATTTAAAACAAGGCTCCATCATTATATATATACTATCAGATAATCTTCCATTACTATATATATTACATACATATACATACATACATATATATATATATATATATATATATATATATATAGTACGTGAAATTCCTCACGCTGTAAGTTTCGGCTACTATCCATATATATGTATATGTTGTTATATATAATAAACATATATGTTGCCTTCCAATACCCTTGGTGGAGTGTGGTAAGGTGAGGTGGGAGCAACCTCTAATTTACCTCCATGTTTTTCCCTTGTTATATATATATTTTTTGGTGGATTATTTTTCCAGTCGTTTCTTTCTTATGGTTAAGTTACGCCATTGTCTTTATGCTTCCTATGTCTTTACTTACATAGGTTGCAAGAGTTGTTTCCGATGGGGCCTTGGCCTTGAGCTCCTCAACCGGAGACAAGTACAATAAAATTCTATGACATAAATAACTAGGTGTACAGGAGGGACATTACAGTTTATGGGAACAAAATGGTGGAGTGGCGGGG
>LPNX010481023.1:6162-18029 GCA_001517045.1 Pseudotsuga menziesii
ATATTTTGAAATTGTGAACTTAGTTGCCATGCATCTTTTTTAATATGTCTAAATAAAATGCTATTTAAAATTTTCACCATAATTCCATTTTTTTGTAATTAATTTATAGATAAGTATGAAGAAATATCAATCAATTTATAAGTATTCAAATGAAGAAAATTATTTTTAAAACAATTCATTTTCGGTAAAATGTAAAAGAGGAAAATAGGAAAAATGATCAACTAGTGAGGGTTATTAGGGATTTTCATTTGTTAAGCACTAAGTAATTAAATTTCCTATGTCATAGAGATGCAACGACACTTGGTCTCAACACTAATGAATTAGTCGTCTCCTTATAGACATAAGGGAATATTTTTTTCCAATAATCCTCTTAGGGTTTGAGATTCTCGTTTAAAAATGTTACAGGCAGTTAGGGTGCCTTCCCTAGATAACCTCCCCCTTCTCCTTTAAGTGGAGATTGGTTACAGCTAGATCGCGAGCATATCCGACGTGAAGGTTTTGCTTGGAGCATGGTGGTGGATCCTGGGTACGAAATTCTTGTGGCATGGGACCTGATAGTGCTATCCTACGACACAACACAAGATCCTATTGGTGGGGAAGGTTCACATGGATCGATGATGGTGGCATGGCATGGGTGCCAATCTATGGTGGGGCCTTTTTCTTGTGGGTCGAAGTTGGTATGTGGAGGGGTACCTCTATTCTACGCGAAAACGGTTCTTGTGGCTGGAGTCATTACTTGGGGCTCACTGGTGTTCCCGTTTCTGCAGTGGTGTTCCAAAGAGGAGAAGGTTGTGGGGACCTATGAAGAGCAACATAGATTTTCCTTACTTCTAAAGCATGTAGTTTGGGTCATTTTGGGGGTTGTATGTCCAAGAAGGGAAAGGTCGGCAATGTGCTATCATTGCCACCAATGCTCGTTTTCTTGTGGCCTTCACCTTTTGTCATTTTCTGTTTTTTTCTATTTTGAGCAATTTTTTTGTGGCGATTCTCTATGCATAGTTTGATTGTCCTATAATAGGGAGTTTGACAAAACTTTTTATTGTTTGTAGAGTTTGAAGTGGTGTTATATCCTTAAACTCGTTAGTTCTTCTTGTAAATTGTAAACAAAAAAGTCCAGAATATATCGATTGTATACTTTGATTCTAACATGAATATCAAGTATATCATTTTTCTTGTTGAAAAAAGAAATACAACAACACTTGGTTAGATGAAGTCCATCTAATCTCCATTAAAAAAAATGTGAATACTTCACTCATGTTATCATTAAAGTAATTATTTTTAGTTATATCTATAATAATTTTTTTCCAATTTAAAAAGTAAAATAATATATAATTTAAAAACTATAAATATGTATTAAATCACCAAATATTTATTTGAAATTTTAAGTTAAATAACTTGTGACAAAGCAAAAGTCACAATTATCAATGTTACCCATTATAAATCATAAAATTAAACTCTTATAAAGACGTTATATCGGAGAATACTTAAATGTGGTTTCAAAAGACAAAATAAACTTATCAAAATATTTAAATGCTTCCATAATAGCCTATGGAAGGTGTATTTAAATACTTTCATATGGTCTTCAAAGTTCCATTGGAAAATCAAGACTTAAAAGTATCTCATGGAAATAAATCTCTCTAAAGATGAGCATCAAATATCATCACTTTATTGTATTTAAATATTTTCATATGGTCTTCACAGTTCCATTGGAAAATCAAGACTTAAAAGTATCTCATGGAAATAAATCTCTCCAAAGATGAGCATCAAATATCATCACTTTATTGTTTTCTGTATGTGTTGACTTTTTATTAATTTATTTTTCATATGTTTTAATGTTGTTTTTTATAGTTTGTTAATTATTCCATTATTAATTTTAACATATTAATTTTTTTATCTTCTATTGGTTAGGTATTATTACTGGGTTGATGACATATATCTTGGAAATTGGGGTTGCTAAATGCATATAATATTAAAATCTATTGAATATTGAGTTGGTTAGTCAACTTGCACCTCCTTTTTATGTTCATTGCTCACTACCCACTTCCACCCATTGCCATTTGCATTAATGCCATGCATATTAAAATCATTTACATGCACAAATATCAATTAATCCATGACATTTGAATTTAAACATACATTAGAAATATTTTCTCTTAAGAAATCTCAAGGTCTTGTTAATTATTCCTCTCTAAGTAACATTGATATCATGGGAAAAAAATCCATGGAAACTTGTTTTAAAGCACCGGAAACATTACTAAACCAGGCAATTTTTTACAAAGTAGTAACGTAAATTTTACAAAGTATTAACTCTAAGTTAGTAAATTACAGAGGATACATTTTACAAGCATTAAAAATATATGTAAATATTACATATATGACAATATATCACTGCCATACCTTTGGACTGCATTTTGCACTCTCGAGTCCACAACTATTTAATTCGAGCACCATGCAAATTTTCACAGCACTTTCCATTACCTTTCAGTATTTGTGTCCTTTAGCTTTAACTTTCAGGACTTGTGCCACTTGTGTAGTATATAGAACATATCAAAGTGTTATAGATTGTGTGCAATAAAAACTAGAACCACTATACCATACCTCGCCAAGGATGGTCATTTGCAGCAATATTGTTGTCTACAAAACCGATATCACTATCTAACCCATACCTTTGCAATTAGATTATTTAACTCAAAGAAAATATATGAATTGGATCCAAATATCAATGTAGGATTTTCATTTTGGCATGTATTTCTGGTTGCTCCTAGCAAAAACTTACTTTATGAAAGAATATGAGACCTACCTCACTTGATCCGTTACAAAAATCTAATCACATCGAATTTCTTCTTCTTCCATAGCTTCTTTATGTACTTATATGCACCCGCAATCCCCAAACAAATGTCGTTAAATACATCACATCTAACTTCCTACATAGAATTTCAATAGAACCAAACACCCCTTTGAGTTTTACATATATATTCCTTTTGAATATGAGTACCATACATGGTTTCTACATATAATGAGGTTAATTTAACTAGTTCCATTGGTTTTCCAGGAGCTAGAAAATCTAGCTTCTCCCTCTCAACATCTAGGATGTGAGAATCATAAAAGATTCCTCCATCACGGAGATTCATACTCCTATATATCTAACACATATATGAATATTAGCTTCATGAGTCTTTACATTTCTTCTAATAGAATTAGGGCTTCTATTTTGTCTTCTTCCTAAGAAACATAGGAACCTCCCGATCTGCTCTTTTTTAGGATAAGCCATATGAAGGAATCCATGTCATTATCTTCCTGTAGGTAAGGGAATATGTTTTTCCCTGCAACAAAAAATATTCAAATGATTAAGAATGTTACATAACCAAGAAATGTAATCACATGAAAATTTTCAACATAATGGTTCACATGCTTATGCACATATACTAAATAAATGTTTTGACATGACCCCATTCATATATTATGTGATGTTTTTCAACCCTATATCAGTTCAAAAATTCATGTTTTAAGAAGGAAATATGCATCCCCATATTCATATCTCATGAACTCCTCTATCTGAAATATTATGACCAATCATGCAGTCCTATGTTAATAGCTCATGAAGCAAGCATGCATCCCTCTACAACATGTCTTATGAAGGAAATTTTCAGCTTTATATCAATCCTATATAAGTATATATCATTCCTACATAAGTATTATATCAGTCATATATCATATCACATAATATGGACTCGTAATATCAACAATATGCTAATAAAAGACAAACAATAATTTATATGCTCAACCCAATTCCAAAGTTTAGGAATACAGATCCCTATATGACAGTCATGAAACATATTAAAAAAGCTTTATATATGATTTCTAACATCATATAACAATCAAAATATAAAGTATTGATCTTTTATTGATTTGTGTTGGCTCCCTCTTTATCTCTGCACCCTTGCAGAGAATACCAGAGTCCTTTATTCACTTGAATGGAAAAGCTTATTTTTAGTGAAAGGATTTCTCCCTTCCTTCACTCTTGTTGTGAGGAAATGATTCTCCTCTTTAATGTACACAACCTTTATTTGTATGCAACCCTCGTCTTGAATCGATGCCTTCTTCTTAAAAATATTGGTGAGTGTATCAAAACACTCCATTGCAGTCTTCAACAGAATGACCATGGACATGAGTTTGTCCTTAATCGAATCAAAGATGATATGCTTGGTCTTTTATTTATTCTTCTTGAAGTTGATTCGCCATTAATTGGTGGTAGGATCCTCTACCACTGTCGATACATAACCATCAAGGTTATGCTCTTTAAGAATATTCAACACCCTTTCCTTCCATGTGTTGAATTTGGAAGTACCTTCAAGGAGGTCTTTTGGCCGAACGAAGATCAATGTCATGGTTGCAATATTTTTCTCAAGTATTCAATATATATGTAGGCTTATCTTGCTGCACAAAAATAATCTCTTTCACACCCTATGTTGTGATACCATGTTGATGTTTGAGAAAAATAGGAGATGCTTGAACTTTAAAAATTTTATTGATCAATTCCAGCACATATGATTCTCATAAATCAGCCACATATTAATCAACCATATATATCAGTCATAAATAAATCTTGTACATAAATCATCCACATAAAACAATCAACCAGAAGAGACAAGATATACCCTTGGAAAACCCTACAAACATGGAGGATAAAAAACCCAACAATTCCTTGAGGATCATAGAATGGTTTTCATAGAATGGCTTACAACACATAAGCATATTTCCCGATTAGAGATATCACCTCAACAATAGAGAAGAGATATCCAATGTAACCCTGCAAAAACAATTGTATGCAACTATATTGAACTTTCCATATGCCTAACATATTAAAAAGAAGACAAAAACCATAGCATGCATAAGGTAGTGCATATGAGGCTTAATAAACACATTGGAAGCACTTCACAGTGCATTCACAAGGAGGAGCTAACTATAACTCCCGCCATGCAAACATTATCTCCCTTCCTTTCCTCAATTAGCTTTAATTGAAAGTTCACTGTCTTGAACTAAATGCTAAGTGACTTGAACTGAATGTTAACTTTACTTGAATTGAATGTTAACTGACTTGAACTAAATGTTAACTGACTATTGATCACTTAGTTAACAACCTAACTTAAGTGTCATTAGTGCTTCACTCTTAGTGTCATCCATGCAAATTTCTATTATTAACTTTTCCACGAATCTCTTTAGTTAACGTATTCATGTAGATTGATGAACATTAATCTCTTATTTACTTAACTGATTACATTCATTAATAGTTCAATTGATTCTTTGACTGAGGAATTGATTGAGCCATTCATATTTTACTGAAGCTTTATAACTTGAGTTCACTTAGATATTTGCATGGGAAAGTTGAATTCTCTTTCTCTATGCTTTATCTCATTATCATTAATTAATTAACGCATGGTCCATAAGTGTATTATTTATCCATCTTATCATAACATACTCAGAAGAATTATTCATACATACTGATGATCATATATATTACCCCGGTCCATATAACCATATGCTAAAGTAATTCACTCTAGGGGTAGTTAAGCCCTAAAGGAGACTTATAGCACTTAGTGACCATGTCTAGCAATATATCACATAGCATAACCACCTCAACAAATGGAGGTCGATAGTCTAGATACGACACAAGACTTCAATATTGATACAACACAATATCATCTCCATAATTAGAGATCCATTCTCATAGGGTACATTCTATGAGAATAGTTGACTTGATATTACTCATAATTCTAGTCTTGATATTACTCATAAGACTCAACTTGATATTGCTGACAAGCTTTACGATACAACATCACCACTTCAATCATATCAGGATACATAGGACTTGATATGACTCACAAGTCTGACTTGATATTACTCACAAGTTCGGAGAATGACACTTGATGCTGTACAAACAACACCTCTATACTAGGACCTTAAAATATGAATGTATGAAATATTAGGCATAGTGGGAACGAGACATTCACGCTCCAATAGCAAGACATGAGATCAAAATCTTCTTGCACAATAACTATTCCTGAATCGAGAAACCGTTTGTAAATAATTGCACATAAATACAATGAAAGTGACATTAACATGACCATGCAGAGGTGACAATATAAAACATTGTTGAGATTAGTAATAAGATGTGCGATCATGTGTCATGGCTTGGAGATGTAGACATGACAATATTTTTTCACCAATGACACTTCAAGTGTGTATTTTCTGAACATAATGTGACCACATTAATCACTTGGTATTTTGTTGTAACATTTAATTCTAGCTGTCGTGTGTGTCTCTCCTTGAAGGAGCAGTCTCCCCTAAGTCTCCACCTACCGCTAACCCACACCTCTCTCTCTCTCTCTCTCTCTCTCTCTCTCTCTCTCTTCATTTCCCCCCCACACCCCCCCCTCCTCTCTCCTCTCGAGCCCTACCACCAATCCTCCCTCTCAATCTAAGTAATCTCCCTCCTAAGACCTGAGGCCTAGCATGACCAATCGCTCTCCCCCTTTCCCTATAGTAACCTTGGGACTTATGTCTGGTGTGCTTAAGATTTTAAATTAATAATGTGTGAACATCTGTTTGAAGTTGCTATATGAATCTTGTAATCTAATTGGCTGATGCTCCCTTGTCTAGTCCCTCTATACTAGGACCTTAAAATATGAATGCAGGAAATCTTAAGCATAGAGGGCAGGAGACATTCACACTGCAATATCAAGACATAAGACTCAGTTCGTCTTTCACGGTAACTGTTCCCGACTCTAGCAAATTTTTGTAAATAATTTCAAATAATTACAATGAAAGTGACATTGACATGACAGTGTAGAGGTGACAGTATAAAACCCCATCATAATTAGTGATATGGTGAACGATCATGTGTCACAGTTTGGAGGTGCAGACATGAGGAGAGTCTTGTGCCATGACACTTCAAGTGTGACCAAACATATTATTGTGACAACATTAATAATGGTTTATTATATCGATAGGATTTTATATCTTATAATTTTGGGGTGGAATACCATCTATTTGTTTCCTAGATTGAAAGAGAATATGACGAGGGTAATTTCCATATTGATTCTATGGTTGTTATTCAAAATTCACAATAAACAACTAGTATAAAAATATTGAAAATAGCTCATGCAATAACTACACTCTGTGGTAGTTGGAAAAAAATATCTCATGCAAAAAATACACTTAATGGAATGGTAATGTGTACACTAGTGCAATAGTGGAATTCCATCTAGAAGCTAATAGTTGAGCTAATGTGCATAAGGTTCAGTCAAAGTCCATTTTGTAGCTGAGAGTTGAGTTAATGTGTAGTTCGTGTGACAATCAAAACCCTAATAAACTCAAACTGAACTCCTAAAAAAATCTTCTTACAGATCATGCCTCCAAGGAATATGCTTTCTCTCATTTCATGCCATACTCAAATCCATCACAACCATAGCTTCTATTCAAAGAAAATAAAGGTATCAAAATTCCTTTACTTCCTATTGCAGATACGGTTTTATTGCCTAACATTCCATATTTAGATTCAGAAGAGGAGGAACACCAACACGATTCTGATATTGAGCTTACACCTCAAATAGATCTAGATCGAGATCCAATATCTACCTCATTTCAACAACCTAAATGGGCTCAACAACTCATATAAGCAGCTACAAATGGTGTTGGGGATCCAGATGACAAGAGAAGAACAAGGTCCCAGTATCATAAATAGAATGTTGCACTGTCCCACATAGATCCACTTATCCCTGAGAGGTGTTTCAGTATTTTGGGGTCATATCCTCAAACATTGAAGGAATGTTTCCATGATCCTAGATGAAAAGAAACTATGGATGAGGAATTTGATTCCCTACATCAAAATAAACCCCAGGAAATTGTCTCCTTACCTCTAGGGAGGAAATGTGTTCAATGCAAATGGGTATATAAGACCAAGACAACCTTTGATGGAGCCACAACCAAGTAAAAGGATCGGTTGGTGGCTAGAGGATACTTCCAGGGTCAAGAATTGGACTACAATGAGACATTCGCTCCAGTAGCTAGAATGGATTCCATTAGGATTGTCTTGGCAGTTGCTGCTTCCAAGAGATGGGAGGTACATCGCATGGATGTAAAAATTTCCTTCCTCCATGGTGATTTGAAGGAATAGATAAACATGAAACAACTTGAGGGGTTTATTGATGATCTTTCCTTAGTTTTCAGATTGAGGAAATCATTGTATGGACTCAAACAAGCCCCAAGGGCATGGTACTCCAAGATGGCTTCCTTCCTCATATATTGGAAATTTGAAAGATGCAAATCAGATTGCAATGTCTACATCTAGAAGAAATATGGTTTATTTCTTTTGATTGTATTGTATGTGGATGACTTTCTTATTACTAGTAGCTCTACTGCTAGATTGATATGTATCAAATATTCTCTAAATAAATAATTCACTATGACTGATATAGGACTATTAAGAGTGTTCATTGGTATCAAAGTAAGTCAAAAGACTTTGGGAATCATGATATCATATTCCAAATACTCATCAAACATGCTTAGGATATTCCACATGGAATATTGCAAATCAACCCCTTGTCCATTTCTATCTGGCATTAAGCTAGAAGAAGGTGGCTCCACACCTTTGGTAGATAGAAATCTCTACAGGAAACTCATTGGGAGCCTTCTGTATCTCACACATTTGAGACCAGACATATCCTATGTTGTGAGTGAAACTGCCAAGTACATGCAGGAGCCACACGAGCTGTATTGGAAGGAAACAAAGAGAATCTCGCACTATGTGCAGGGTACTAAAGATTATGGGATTCACTATGAAGCTAGAGCATAGCTTGATATCATAGGTTTCACAGATTCAGACTGGGAAGGAGATGGAAATGATAGGAAATCCACTTCTATATTTGTATTCATGATTGGATATGTACCAATTTGTTGGTCCAACAAGAAGGAACTCTCTTTAGTAGAAGCAGAGTATCGAGGAGCTGTGAATGCAGCTATTCAGGAAATTTGGCAACATGGAATATTGACATAGTTCAACATTCATACTTCATCTTTAGTGGACCTTATTTAGAAAACCAGAGTGCTATCAGAATTTCTAGTGATCCAGTTCAGAAGCAGAGGATGAAGCACATAGAGATTCACATGCACTCCATTTGGGAACTAGTGCATAACAGAACCATCACACTGCACTACTGTCCTATAGAGGATCAAATTGCAAACATTTTCACCAAGTCTTTCACAGAAAAGATATTTTCCTTTATCATGTCTCTTTTAGGTGTTAAGGCTTGAATCTCAGTTCCTATTTCTGCTTATCTTGAGGGGGGGGTTCCATGAGGTTTTCCCTTATTTCCTTGGTTTATTAAGCAACATTTTTTTATCTTTTAGATTGTATAGGGGTGACTTTTGGCCTTGTTTCCAAGTCCCATAGTTTCCAATTTAGGATTCAGGGGGGGGGTGTTAGGATTTATAATCCTCCCTTGTCCAAACTATCTATTAGATTATATTATCCTAACTTAGGAGTCATTTAGTATTTATTGGGTCCACTAGTGCCATTGGGTCAAATTGACCTAATGGGGCCACATGGACCAGTCAATAGAGTGTGGGGAACACTGATAAAGGCTAAATAAGACTGGATGCACTTGCATGCATCAATTTAGGTGCCTCCTATACTAATCCCTATATTTTAGGAGCCACTAGGAGTGTTGGCACCAACTTCCTTCAGTTGTTGGAAGCTGGTAACTAGTTAAGCTTAGTTATGCTTAAGTTACATTCAATTATTTGTCCTCCAATTCAGATAGTACCAGTCTTGCATCGATGCATGTGAATAGGCACCTATTCTCACCTACTTCTCACCTACGACCTCAGTTAGACTAGTTTAACCGATTATTACTGATTGAGAGACTGAATTAAACAACTACAAATTAGCTAGTCAGCTCCGATAGTGATTTAAACATATTTAGTTAGCCATGCATTCAGATACAGTTAGATTCTATTTTTGGATTCGAATTCATTTCTAACGATTCAAATTCCTCCTTATGTAACACCATTGTAACACCAGATAATGTAATGAATTTTATATTGTAATTATCTAAGCAATACTTATCTGTTTCCTGTGAGATTTGATTTGTTCATTGTGTTTTTTTCATTCTCCTTCAGTGCATAATAATTAAGAATCTGATTGCACTCATTTCTTGATGATCTAATGGAACAACCATTATAATACTTATCGCCACTTCAAAATTTGATCAACGATGTCACATCCCTGACCCTCCGACCGGGCAAGAGGACGCTACTAAACATCAAACATCCAGACATCTAGCCCCATGAACATGGTCATACTTATAATGTGGAGACAAAAAGCTTGAACATACTACATACTAAGATGCATAATCATTCATAAGCATAACGGAAGTAAAACAACATTCATTCGCATATAATTCAGCATTTAACATATCCTACATCATAATTCGTTAGCATCAAATAGGATTGCAAACAGATGGTCAAGAATGCTTATTTTATATGAACTGTCCCGCAACCAGCTATGTCGTTGCAACATTCCACCCAACCATAGGCCCGCGTGATCTGTAGTCTCTCAGCAACATTGCCACCCCCGAGCTGGGCTTGATTTCCCAAGGAATAAGTAACTAGTAGGCTTACACATAGCCAAGGATAACAACACCACAAGGGTACACAGTTCAGCCAAGCCAACGCAGTTGGGTTTATCAGGTGAACAATGGATATAACCAAGCCAACAAAGTTGGGTTTATTAGGCCATCCAAGAGCTGGGAAAGGCTAACTGATAAGCTAGTGAACTCATGGAATAGTTAAGGACACCCACACTAAATCTAGTCTGACTTCTAGGACACCCACACACAACCAACACAAGGAAATCGGCCCTTTCTCTGCAACGCCGTCCCTTAGACCATGATCTCCCTTCCAGTGCTATTCAGGGGTTGGGGAGAAGCAAGCCAGCCCACTAGCTCTGTCTGTGCGTTCTCAAACGCATCAGGTTTGTCAAACAGATCAGGCCCTCATCACCACTCCTATGCAGTTCGAAGAGCAACCTCTGCATTCATGCAGCAAAACAAGCACTTCACAGCTTGTACTGGGGAAACAAAACCTAAATCATTCTTGGCCCTATCGTGGCCAAAAAAATTCCACAATAGTCTACAGTAACCCAAATCACAACGACAACACAACCAACAAACGTGGGAAATAACAGCCAAAGAACATGGGAAACAATAGCCAACAAACCACACAAGAAAACCACAGCCCACGGTCAATAATGACATATCTGGATAGCTACAACAGGGCATAGGCAAGAAACCGATCCTCGACATAGACAGGAGGAAGACATATCACCAAGGAACCATGAAAAATGTCTCACAGTGAGAAACCATAGAAACATTCCACAGTCTGACAATGGTGGAGTCAAGACATAGACTTTCTATGTGAGCAAGAGGAAGAACCAATCCTTAGGCCAACAATCCATGAGGAAGAGGAGAACGAACCCCCAAACAAGAAATCGTACCCCTTCTTAACTCAGTCCCGCGTGAGGAAGATGAACTGAACCCCTACGCATCCATACGTGAGAGTGGACCCCAACGTCCAAGAGAGTGGCGTAGTGATGGTTCCCTTACCCATGTGAAGGTTGAGATATAGCTGTTGGAGTGAGTGTGTGGTAAAGACTGAAAGTCCTGCCACCCTCCACTTCTAGCAATAACTGACTCAACAACTTAGCAGAACATTAAAGTGGTGGTTGGATGAGACAAGGGAAGGTGAGCAAAACAAACAGGGTGATGACACATGGCTTTTCCCCTCATGACTCAAGATTCATCATTTCC
>LPNX010481023.1:18231-32694 GCA_001517045.1 Pseudotsuga menziesii
CTTCAATAGTACTGTCCTCAGTGCTTTACAAAATTGAACAAAATGATACACTGGTATCGCGTCAGTGTTCTGCAGAATTGAACAAAAATGGATGTGCAAATCACATGGCATCCTCCAGCTCCCATGTAGCCTCTTCAAGTCCATAGTGCTTCCATTGCACCTTTACCTGCCCTATTGCTCAGTTCTGGAGCATCGTGACCTTCCTGTCGAGGATATGCATTGGCTTGATTCAGAACTCTCCCTCAGGTTCCACCTGAATCACATCCTAATTTATCACATGGTTAGGATCATTTACATATTTCTTAAGCAAAGAAACATGAAAAAAATTATGAGCTCTAGTACTAGTAGGCAATGCAAGTTTATATGCAACAGGCCCTATTCTTTCAAGCACTTCAAACGACCCACAGTATCTTGGTGATAGCTTGGCACAACTTCCAAGCTTCAAGGAACTCTTCTTTTCCCTCACTCTGAGGTACACATGATCCCCAACACTGAACTCTCTATCCTTCCTATGCTTATCTGCATAGCTTTTCTGTCTGTCCTGTGTTGCTTTTAGATTCTACCTGATCTTTACAATCTCTTGCTCCATTTCCTTGAGCAATTCAGGTCCAAGCACAATCTTGTTCACTGTATTATCCCAAGTCACTGGTGTCCTACACCTTCTTCCATACAAAGCTTCATACGGACTCATCCCCAAGGGTTCCCGTTGCCCGTTATTATAAGAAAACTCTACTAAGTGTAAGTAGTCTTCCCACTTGGTTGGTTTGTCCATCACATACATGTGAAGCATATCTTCAAGCACCTAGTTGACTCTCTCTATCTGCCCATCTGTCTAAGGGTGGTAGGAAGTGCTGAAGTTTAACTTTGTACCCAAATCTACAAACAACCCCTTCCAAAAATTGGAAGTGAACTTGACATCTTTGTCAGAGACTATCGCTTTCGGCAATCCATGTAATTTGAAAATCTCCTTCCTGAATATCTTTGCAATATCATCAGTCTTATGCATAGAATTTACCCGTATAAAATGTGCTTCCCTTGTCAACTTGTCTACCGCAACCATGATGGAATCATGTTGTCTCCAAGTCATCAGCAATCCTATAATAAAATCCATGGAAATAACTTCCCATTTCAATTCCGGAACTAGCAAAGGCTGCAACAAACCTGTTGGATGTTGATGCTCAACCTTTATCTGTTGACATTTCATGCACCTTGAAATGTATTCAGCCATGTCCTTTTTCATTCCTGGCCAAAAGTACTGCCTTCTAGTCGTAGCAATTGTCTTCTGATATCTTGGGTGACTAGAATACGGAGCTTTATGGATTTCATCCATAACAACTCTCCTCAAGTTTGCTACCTTTGGAATATAAATTATTCCTTTATAAGTAAGAAGTCCATCTTCTTCCAATTTATATCCCTCATACCTCTTCTCAAGACTTTGTTGTTGCAATTTGTCTTTTACCTGCTCATACAATTCATCTCCAGCAACATGATTAACAACTTGCTGCCTCAAATTTGATTGGCAAATACTAAGAGATGCCACATGCATTTCCTATACCTTCCTGCTGAATGCATCAACTACCTTATTCTCCATTCCTTTTATGTGCTTGATTTCAAAATCAAACTCACATAAAAATTCTAGCCATCTTGCTTGCCTAGCATTTAGAGTAAGCTGATCAAACAAATACTTCAGACCACAATGGTCTGTCCTGAGCTCAAATCTTATACCCATCAAGTAATGTCTCCACATCCTGAGAGTGTGTACTATGGCTGCAAGCTCTAGATAATGAGTGGCATAGTTCTTCTCATGCTCCTTCAGCTTTCTCCACTCATAACATATTACGTGGTTGTCCTGCATAAGGACTCCTCTAAGCCCTTGTCCGCATGCATCAGTACATACCACAAAATCTTTTTCTGGATCTGCAACTTTCAATACTGGTGCACTGGTGAGAAGATTCTTCAACTGCTGGAAGCTCTCTTCACACTTCGAAGTCAATTCAAACTTTTCCCCCTTCTTTTTCAAAGAAGTGATGGCATGTGCAACCTTGTAAAATCCTTCAATAAATCTCCTGTAATATCCTGCAAGTCCCATAAAAGATCTTACATCCGTCACATTTCTCGGAGTAGGCCAATTCATAATGGCTTCAATCTTTTCAGGGTCCACAGATATACCCTCTTCTGAGATAATGTGACCCAAGTACTGAATTCTATCCCTATAGAAGTCACACTTGCTCAGCTTTGCATACAGCTGATGTTCCCTGAGCACTTGCAATGTCAGTCTCAAATGCTCTTCATGCTCTTCCTCATTCTTAGAATAAACAAGAATGTCATCAAGGAAAACAAGAACAAACTTGTATAAATACTTACTGAAGACATTGTTCATAAGGCACATAAATGTAGCTGGTGCATTTGTGAGGCCAAATGGTACCACTACAAACTCATAGTGCCCATACCTTGTCCTGAAGGCTATCTTATGAATGTCTTCATCCTTAATTCTCACTTGATGGTATCTAGACCTCAAGTCAATCTTGGAAAATACCTTTGCTCCTCTCATTTGATCAAAGAGGTCATCAATCCTAGGCAAAGGGTATTTATTCTTCATAGTAACCATGCTCAACTATCTGTAATCAATACATAACCTAAGTGTACCATATTTCTTCTTTACAAACAAAACTGGTGCTGCTCCCCAAGGAGACACACTCGGTCGGACATACTTCTTTTCCAAAAACTCTTGCAGTTGCATCTTCAATTCTAGCATCTCTGGTGTACTCATCTTGTAGGGTGTCTTGGACACTGGTGTTGCCCCTGGCACAAGTTCAATGGTGAAATCAATGTCCCTCTTTAGAGGAAGCCCTGGAATATCATTAGGAAACACATCCTTGAATTCCTATAACACCTGATAGTCCTCCAACCTAGGAGTCTCATCTCCGGTTGGTTCCAGAATATGAGCTGCATACAACTGGCAACCTTTCCTATAGAACTTCTTCAACTACATTGCTGAAACCTGCCTTACTGAAATTACCTTCGGGATACCTTTCACTACTATAGGGTTTCCTTCTTCATCCATGCATTCAAAAGTCTTGTTATGACAGTCAAACTTCACTCGGTGAGCTTCTAACCAATCCATTCCAATGAGAACATCATAGGAACCAAGCGGTAGAACATTAAGATCTACACAAGTGATCAATCCATTCATAACCAATGGACACTTCTCTACCACTTCACTGACCTTTCTCTTAGTCCCAGTGGCTAGCTGAACTAACCAAGATTTTCCGTGCTTTACCTTCTTAAAAGCACAAATCTCCACTACTTTAGGAGTAATGTAACTGTGAGTAGAACCAGGGTCAATCAAAATAGAAACAGATTGTTCAACAATCTTACCTACAATTTCAACCACAGTAGACTGATGATCTGCCTGGTTTTCCTCCAGGGATGCATAAATTCTAGGGACTGCCCTTGCTATTTGACCCACTATTTCTGCTTCCTGAATGTTATAAGTTGGCCTTGCACTTTCATTCTCAAGTGGACAATATCTTTGCAGGTGGGGTCCTTCACATTTCCAACATTTGAGTGGACCTTTATTCTGATGTGGCTCTTTAGGCTTTCCACTTGTCACTCCAACTTGATTACTCGCAACTTGGGATGGATTCTTTTGCTGATTCCTAAATCTAGAAGGTTTGAAACCTTTCCTTCTCTGGTCAAACTTCTCTTTCTTCTTGTCCCTCCATGCCTTATGGTAATTAGGTTTACCTTTGCTTCGCTCATAGCAATATTTAGCCTTTCTTATTGCTTCTTCGAGAGTTCTCGGTTCATAGAACTCAATTCTATCTTTGTAAGCTTGAGGCAATCCATTCAGAAACCGTTGGATCTTTACTTTTTCATCTCTGATGTAACAGACATACCTCAACAATTTAAAAAACTTATTTGCATATTCATCCATGGTCTGTTGTCCCAATATCAGCTCATGGAACTCCTTGATCTTATCATCATAATACCTGTCAGAAAGGTATTTTTGCTTGAAATACTTCTTGAACTCTTTCCACTTCAGTTTCCTTTCACTGATCCTCTTTAATTGCTTGAAGTGTTCCCACCAAATGGATGCCCTTCCATTCAGATTGAATATGGCAACTCTTGCATTCATATTTCCTAAATAATCCTGCACTTGAAAGTACTTCTTTATCCCAAGAAGCCAAGCTTCAGCCTTTTGTCCAGTCTTTACCTCACCATCAAAGATAGGAGGTTTAGCTTTCTTAAATTCATCCCAAGAGCGATCCCTATGGTGCCTTCTTCTTTTCCTTTTTCGAGAAGGTGAACTTGTATCTCCACTGGATTCTTCAGAGTTAGATGATCCACTAGAAGTCCTTCTTCTTCTCCTAGTGCTGCTTTTACTGCCTTCTGTACCTCGTCCAAAATCTATCTTTCTCTACAAGTCTGTCAAACTCTGCAACATGGAAGCATTCAATTGATGCTGCTCCTTCTGGGCTTTAAGCAAGCTTTTCATGGTGGCTGCAACATCTGACGATGTCTCTTGGAATGTCCTTTCATTAGACTCTATGTCATCATTTCTATTACGGTAATTTTCTCCCATGGCATCTCTCGCACGCTCGTAGGAATCCCGAGCATCATACCCATCATGGGTTCTCATGACTAAACCACCTCTTGCTTTACCACACTGTTCTTTCTAGAGTACTTCTCTTGGAAGTTGTCTATAATTCTGCAATGTGTTAGTATCAAACTGTTAGATGCATATCATTAATATAAATCAAAACTACTTACCTTCCTCTTTGGAAATTCCTAAAATAACAATTTTGCTAAAACACAAAATTTTCTCTCTTCAGCCCTGTAATCCAAAGATAGTCCACTGAAATCTGCTGAAAGACCATTGAAAACTGCTTGAAAAGTTACTGAGAAATTACTTTGAAAAAATCAAATTTCCCTAGGCCCAATCGGACCTCTTCCCACCTATCTTTCCAACACTTCGGTGGTCAAACCAACTAAACTTTTGATATGCATCGATGATTTCAACTACTACTCATTGGCCCTCTCCTTACTAATCTTTCGGCATCTTGGTGGTTGGAACCCCTAATTTTCTCCGTTGTATCGGCGAGTTTCTCGTCTATTTACTTCCGCTGTATTGGCCTATAGTGGTCTACTAATCCGAGTTTCATCGGCGATATCATAGACCAACCATGTTGCGTTGGTGGTCAGAGGCTCTACGCATCAGACGGCTAGTCGTCAAGCTTTCTGTAATGGCGGTCAACAATCTTCCTAATTCTTCCGCAGCTCATGACTTTGTCGGTGGTCAGGGTGACATCCCATTGTGGCGTTGGACACTTAGTCCTCTAGACATCCACAACGAAGGTTCCGCAAGCATTAACTCTTCTGAGTGGCATCTCTTATCGTTTCCAAAAAATGTCATCGTAGTTATGTTATCAAAACCATAATTCACTAAGCATCAGCATCGGCGAGTGGAAGGCTAATGCATTGGTGGAATAGTTCAATCAGCAGCCGCAACTGCAGCTTATCAACTTCGATCCTTTTCTGATCGGTGGCCCAATCCGCTAATGGTTTTCGGTCGGCGAGTTGAAGCATAACTTAGTCGGCATCGGCAGTCAAAACTTTTCCTCGTCGGAATACTAGTGCTCTAGGCTTCTGCAACGGCAGGCACACGAACCACTAGCGTCTTCTGATGTTCATCGGCGATGGATACCCCTAACATGTTTCGATGGCCAATGAAGTCAACACTTAGAAAAATTTCAGAAATTCTGCACCATTGGCGGTCAGAGGCTCTACCCGTCGGAAGCATAGTGGTCTAGCCATCTGCAATGGCGGCGCTCAATCAGTTAAGCATCGACGATCCATTTGTCTTAGTGTTCCGATGTTTTCACAGTCAAAACACTTAGAAAATTTTCAAAATTTTCCTCCTCTATCTCCCGCCGCATCGACTGTCAGATCAACTATCCGTCGGGTGTCCTTCTCGCTAAGTACTCCACTGCATCGGAAATACTTGTCACTAAGTTTTCCGATGAACCGAAATTCTAGCACTTAGAAAATTTCTTTGAATTTTCCTGTCACAATTTCCTGATCACTGCTGGGAAGAAGGAAACCTGCCTCTGCTATATGATATTTCATGGCCCATTCAGGTCCATGCTGCAACCTTTGCTATGATACCATTTTGTCACATCCCCGATCCTTCGACCGGGCAAGAGGACGCTACTAAACACCAAACATCCGGACATCTAGAACCATGAACATGTTCATACTTATAATACGGAGACAAAAATCCTGAACATACTACATACTAAGATGCATAATCATTCATAAACATAGCGGAAGCAAACCAATATTCACTCACATACAATTCAGCATTTAACATATCCTACATCATAATTCATTAGCATTAAATAGGATTGCAAAGAGATGGTCAAGAATACTTATCTTCTATGAACTGTCTCGCAACCAGCTACATCGCTGCAATGTTCCACCCAACCATAGGCCCGCGTTCCCTTTATTTTTTCAGCAACCCTGCCACCCCCGAGCTGGGCATGATTTCCCAAGGAATAAGGAACTAGCAGGCTTACACATAGCCAAGGATAACAACACCACAAGGGTACACAATTAATCCAATCCAACCCAGTTGGGTTTATCAGGAGAATAATGGATACAACCAAGCCAATAAAGTTGGGTTTATCAGGCCATCTAGGAGCTATAAAAGGCTAACTGCTAAGCTGGTGAACTCATGGAAGAGTCAAGGACACCCACACTAGATCTAGTCTGAGTTCTAGGACACCCACACACACCCAACATAAGGAAATTAGTCCTTTCTTTGCAACACAATCCCTTAGACCTTGATCTCCCTTCCAGTGTTATTTAGGGGTTGGGGAGAAGAAAGCCAGCCCACTAGCTCTATCTGTTTGTTCTCAAATGCACATGGTTTGTCAAGTAGATCAGGCCCTCATCACCACTCCTATGCAGTCCGAAGACCAACCTCTGCATTCATGAAGCAAAACAAGCACTTCACACCTTGGACAGGGGAAACAAAACCTGAATCGTTCTTAGCCTTATCGTGGCCAAAACGATTCCAGAATAGTCTACAGTAACCCAAATCGCAACAACAACACAGCCAACAAACCTGGGAAACAACAGCCAATGAACATGGGAAACAACAGCCAATCAACCACACGAGAAAACCACAGCCCACGGTCAATAATGACATATTTGGACAGCTACAATAGGGCGCAGGTAGGAAATCGATCCTCGACATAGATAGGAGGAAGACATATCACCAAGGAACCACAGAAAATGTCTCATAGTGAGAAACCATGACAACATTCCACAGTCTGACAATGGTGGAGTCAAGACACAGACTTTCTGCATGAGGAAGAGGAAGAACCAATCCTCAGGCCAACAATCCGTGAGGAAGAGGAGAACGAACCCCCAAACAAGAAATCACACTCCTTCTTAACTCAGTCCTGCATGAGGAAGATGAACTGCCCCCCTGCACATCCCTGCATCAGAGTGGACCCCAACAGCCAAAAGAGTGGCTTAGTGATGGTTCCCTTACCCACGTGAAGGTGGAGAGATGATTGGTGGAGTGAGCGTGTGGCAAAGACTGATAGTCCTGCCATGCTCCACTTCCAGCAATAACTTCCTCAATAACTTAGTAGAACATTAAAGTGGTGGTTGGATGAGACAAGGGAAGGTGAGCAAAACAAACAGGGTGATGACACATGGATTTTCCCCTCATGACTCAAGGTTCATCATTTCCTCTCCTTATCCTTAGGAATCATGCCCCTTCTCAATTTAGTTGCAGTTAACATAGCTGGTTGGGTTTATTTACATAAAATGCACATTTACATGATGCCACAATTTAATATGTATGCCGCAAGTCCCGATATACCATCGGTGATAATTTCAATCCGAACATAACATATCCAAATCGATGGTGGGGCCTTGGCCTTTAGCTCCACACCATGATTAATTACAATATATATATATATTAATGCATCGGGGTCAAAACCGGGGATGTTACAAACGACATGAATTGTATTTCATAGCTTTTCATGGGCGTGTTTTAACCATGAACATATTATCCAAAATGAATATGATGGTGACACTTGTCACAAATAGAATGATTGGTAGCTATAGGAAATGTGCACCAAAGATGTTTTTTTCGTCTTAAATAGTACATATGAAAACCGCTCGTAAAATGGGGACATTGTGTTAAAGGACAGGTAAATGGTATCATCAGGTAAATGTGTCCTTTTCTCCTTCGCACTTTGATGCGAATAAGAAAAGGACATGTTCAAATGGTTTTTGTAAATATATTAATTTGAAATTTCAAAACTTTATTTATCTCTACATAACTAGATTTTTTTTTTGAAGATATGTCATGATCTAGGTCCTTTCCCAGGTACATGGTGGGGACAATAGTTTGATGAATGAATTGAGCACTATTATGGTGGAAGCATATAAAATATTAATAATCAAATAAGGGAATACATTACCAAAAGAAACATGCACATATACACACAAACAATATGCTAGGAGTCAAACCAAACTCTATTGTTTCATTACTCTATCTTAGTTGCTCGTATGATGTATGTATATCACAATAATGTACATGTTTATATAGTGTGTTGAGAACACTTGGGTGTCTTCTCATTTTGTTTAGTTAAAGAGAAGTTAGAATGGTTCATAATTTCAACCATTACAGATGATTGGAATACAGAGAGTTAATCTGTCGTAGTTTGTTAGTTGTTGGCATCAAAAAAGCATGTCGAGATGTGAACCTGTCAAGGTGCCAACTTGTCAAATTCGATGTTTAACCTATCAAGGTGTGGAATTTTTGAATTTGATGCTAATGTTGAGGTTGAAAATAAATGCCAGCTACTAGATGTATCATACCTCCTTCCTTAAGAAACAGCGTTCTGAATTGTTTGCTTGTATAGATGAGGAAAATTGTTGGTGAGTCTAGTAGGAGAGTAACACTTGTGTTGGAATCAATCCAAATTTATCCACATAAAACAACGGAGTTGTGTTCATCCTTGTATGGTGTATGCATCATCCCACAATGGTGTTGTAAGGAAGAGTCCCCTGAACATTTGGATGGATGTCTTCGAGTTCTGTTGTTTGCAAGTTATTGTGTTGCAATAGTGGTGTGTTGTATGGTCGAAGTAAATCCACATTAAATACTAGATGAAAAACCAAGAATGAAGGAGTATCAAGCTGAAAAGATTTTTCTCCAATATACTTCAGAATACTATATAAACCATATCGCAAAGGATTCAACATCTTGTATGGAGCAGAAAAGCGTTCCTTCTTAAGATGCAACCAGACATGATCGCCAATTTGAAATGAATGAGGAATACGATGCTTGTCGTGTCGAGCCTTTGCTTTCAAATTATCTTGCTGCAACATTTCCCATTCTTACTTTTGGATGTTGTAGATATTATTTAGAAACTTCAATGTTTTTTCAACTTCTTGTCGATTGGAGTTGGTGTTGTTCAAATTTGTCGATGAACTGATCAAGTCAATAGGCAGTGAGGGTTGAAATCCATAACAAATCTCAAATGGACTCTTACCGTATAGTTGTGATGAGCATGATTGTCACTATGTCGTATGTATGGGATAATTTCATCCCATGTCTGATGATGCTTGTGTTTGTACATGCTAAGCAGTTGCACTACCAAGCGATTCATAACTTTGATCTGTTCCTTCTGTCTAAGGATGGAAATTTGTCAATAAAGAGAGTCCATGTTGAGATTTTTCCAGAGATTCTTCCAAAAGATGCTGAAAAATATAGCATCTCTATCTGAAATGATGGTCATCGGTAAACCATAATGTTTACATACATGTTCGGAGAAGAGTTTAGTAGTCGACTGTGTTGTTGTTATATTCTTTCATGGAATGAGAATAACTATACTGGAAAATATGTCGACTACTACTAAGATCGCGTCATGTTGATGTTTGGTAGTACCCATCAGGTAGTCCATAGGAATAGATTCACGTGGCTGACTAGGAACTGGCAGAGGTGTGTACAATCCTTGTCATCAATTCAACGATTTAGCAATGACACAAATCACCCACGATTGAATGTACCTATTGATGTCAGATTTAAGTGAAGACCAATAAAAATAATTTTGGAGGATGGCAAGGGTCTTTTCTACTCCAAAGTGTCCTGCATTCTTATTGTAGTGTGTGTCCCAAATGAGCTTCTTTTGTGTTAAATTTTTATCATTCAAGCTAGCATTATCTTAGGATATCTAACTGAGAGAATAATATGCACAACAATAAACACAAGAGACAAGAGACACAAAGAATTTTCCTCGGGGAAACCATAAAGGAGAAAACCCCGCAACTTCCTCAGAGATAGAATGAGCACCAATGGCAGCAGTAAAACCTAAAAACATAAAGATGATCTCCATAGATTCTCTATCTCTCTCTCACTTGAGAGAGCTAATTCTCTCTCACTCATTCACCCCAATGAGTGAGTGTATGTGTAATAAATAGAGAGGCTCACTCTCTATTTATATTCTTTCATTCACTTAATGTCCACTCCATCATGTCGACCTCTCTTAACAATTACTTACCAAGGACGACATCTCTAGGAGAGTCTAATAACCCTAGTGCCCCACAACTGTGGGGAATTTTCCCTATAATCAACAAGGAGGGTTAACCTTGACTTAGATGGTGGGGACTATTTCCCTAACTTATAATAACTCACCTAGGGTTGAATTCTCTAGGATAGTCTAATAAGCCTAGGGCCCCACAACTATGGGGACTTTAATCCTTGAACAATAGGAGGGTTACCCACAATGACTTAATATGACTTTTTTACATTACTGAATCTCCCGATGGGAACATCGGGGCATGACATGACTCAATTACATTACAGATACTTCCCAAAATAAACATCGGGGTACAATACATAAGATATACGAGTGAATACATTCTGAAGTTACAGATACATCAACACTCCCTCTTAACTTGGAAGGTATTCTCTTGACACAATTTATTAGCACAAATATTCTTCTCTGCATCATCTGGATCATCATTGAGTTCTCATCATATTCATCTTCAATTCATCTTCATCTGGATCTAGATCATCACTGGATCTAGATCATCATCACTAGATCTGGATCATCACTTGATCTAGATTATCATTACTGGATCTGGATCATCATCACTGGATCTGGATCATCACTCGATCTGGATCATCATCACCGTATCTAGATCATCACTCAATCTGGATCATTATTCCTGGATCATCATCACTGGATCATCATCACTGGATCATCATCACGGGTGCTATCTCATGATTCTTCTCGCCACAGGAAGTTCTACAGAGCCAACCCTTTTTCATGCTGGTTATAGGCCTAGACTTCATGTAGGTCTTCTTCAATGCTTATATCTGACCCTAAGTTAGAATGGCCATCACTCACATCTGACCATGAGAGGAACACATCCAACACCATGTCAGAAAGGCACATCACTTAAATTCACCAGCATGATAGGACACAACTACTATCATATGTGAAAAGGCATGACACTCACATCCACCAGCATGGTAGGACACACCTACTACCATCTGTGGAAAGGAACAACACTTAACATCACCAGCATGGTAGGACACAACTACTACCAACTATGAAAAGGCACGACACTCACATCCACTAGCATGATAGGGCACAACTACTATCATATGTGGAAAGGCACAGCACTTACAATCACCAGCATGATAGGACACAACTACTATCATCTATGAAAAGGCACGGCACTCACATCCACCAGCATCGTAGGACACACCTATTACCATCTATGGAAAGGCACAGCACTTACAATCACCATCATGGTAGGACACACCTACTACCATTTGTGAAAAGGCTCTGCACTCACATCCACCAACATGATAGGACACAACTACTATCATCTATGGAAAGGATTGACACTCACATCCACCAGCATGATAGGACACAACTACTATCAACTGTGGAAAGGCACTGCACTTACATCTGATCATGTGGGAACCAATCCCACAGTCATATCAGAAATGCCCTCAGCCCCAGGCTGAGGATTCCTGGTAACTGACCAAGTACCTCCATTCTCCCAGAGAATGGCATTCATCACTTATATCTGATCATGTAGGAACGAATCCTACAGTCACATCAGAATGGCTTAGCACTCATATCTGACATGGAAGGAACCAATCCTCTCACCATGATAGAATGGCTCAGCCCTTACATCTGACCATGGAAGGAACCAATCCTCTCACCATGTCAGAATGGCTCACGGACTCATAACTTCCCTTTGGAGGGAACCTCGATCTGGAGAATACCAAGCTTCTCCCTGAAGTACTCGAACTTCACTCTAGTCATTTCTAGCATAGAATCATATTAGGGATGATTACATCCAAGGATAACCTGCGAGCTTCTCCAGGACTGAATACATCTGAGGACAACCTACAAGATCGATTATGTCTAAGCAACCTACGAGCTTCGCCAGGGTTTATGCTCAGACAACTTGTCTCACTAGCTATGCTAGAACTCCCTCTTTTGAGAGACTTCAATATAGACCACATACTAGAGATTCACTGGTCCTCTGTGCATCATACAAAAATGCAAATCAGATCAATAAAATCAAATAGTAGTTTTCAAAAGAAACATACTACCTCCAAAATAGCAAGTGGCAACATCTTTTGCCTTGACTGTACTCAGTGCCATGCAGGTTTGCTTCCTGCTACACCAAGAAGTGCTCTTCCTATCAATGGCACTGCCTAATCCAAATCCACATAACCCTCTAGGTTAATCTTCTAATTCACCTCATACTTGAGCCCATACTCAATTGTACCCTTCAGGTACCTCACTACATGATTTGTAGCCATCAGGTGAACATGTCTCAATGTGTTCATAGAAAATCAAATATCTGGTCTCGTATTCGTCAGGTACATAAAGGAACCAATCATCTAATGATACATCGTAGCATCAACCATATCAAGTGAAGAAACACTCAATAGATTTAGGTTCAATGCCATAGGTGTGGTCATGGCCTTGCAGTCTGTCATCCTGAACATCTTCGAGATCTCTACTGCATACTTCCCTTGTCCTAGGGAGATTCCATCTGCATTCTGCCACACCTCCATGCCTAGAAGTAATGCATCATACCCAAGTCTTTCATTTCAAACTCGGCAGCAAGTCTCCTTCTTGCAACTTTAATGAGTTCCTCCTTTCTGTTAGGAACAAGTCATCGACATATAACAGGAGCATCACTGGTCTTCCACCTTCAACCTTGAAGCAAAGGTTGGAATCCACTTTACTCTCAGTAAAGTTTAGAGTCATCAGTAATCTATCCATCTTGTTGTACCATGTTGAACCTCAAGATATTCTGCAGTCACTCCCTCTTAAGAAGAGCATCATACTCCCTCTGTCTTTCGTACTCTATGCACTGAAACATTCTGTACTAGAGTGACAAGTAGCTTCCTCTACTACTAATATTCTATGTATCCATCTAAGGTCACTGGATACCAAGATCCTCTCTATTGAACCTTTTCAAAATTTTTTCTTGCACCCATTTGTGAGCTGGTCATCCTCTATAGGCTTTCATCTTCAACCTTGTAGCAAAGGTTCAAATCTTCATCAAGCTCCTCATGTATGTGTTATCTCATGGGTGTCTTCTAAGCTCGTAAAAGGCTTTCTTTTGTTTGCACACATGATTCTACCTGTCATGTGTCTCAACTCCCACTGGCTGTGAATTCCTCTTCATATTCTATGCCTTCTTTTCATGAGAAGCCTCATGATACAAATATTGCCTTGTATCCCACAATGTTTCCATCTACTGCATGATGGAACTACGAACTTCCCTTCATGTATCGATACTGCATCCTAGACATCATTCTTCTTGAAATGGTCTTCCCTTTCTTCTTGGTTACTTCTTTAGAGATGGAAGGTTCTGCATCAATGATGTCATTCCATTCGTCATATTATTCTTCATCTTGGATTCTTTCTTGAACTGTCATCACTTGTTCTTTGGAACAAGTCTCATCCTTCTTTGCTTGTAGGTGATTGTATGCGATCTTTCCTACAAGTCAAATGCATTTGTATGGTTAGAAACATTTCATAAGGAATATTCATAATGGAAAAATATTATGCATAAATATATGGTCATGCAACTATTTAAGCCAATACAACATTCATCCATATCTCACGAAAACTTTTCTAGATGCCTTCCATCTCTACCAGGACAACATTGAGATTGTGCACTAATCCAATATGTCAGCAAAGAGGTTTCATTATAGATAAGTAGCAATGGAGAGTTGTATTGCACCATGAGCTACTTATCCATCACATGCATATTAGTACTATACTGTCATTAATGGAAACATTCTATCATGCATAATACATCAACTGAATATAAACAAATGCATAACAAAACAATATCATGAAATGACAATTGAATACTTATCTTTAT
>LPNX010481023.1:41555-66250 GCA_001517045.1 Pseudotsuga menziesii
TGAATTCACCTATGTTTTGTTGGATATGTTTTCCTTCACATCTTGGAAGTTGCTATAGGTTATAATTGAGTCGTTTTGGCCACGATAGGGCCAAGAATGATTCCAGTATTGATTTCCTCTGTCAAATCTATAATTGTTGCTTTCGCTGCATCCATGCAGTGGTGGGTCTTTGGACTGTGTTGGAGTGAGGATGAGGGCTTGGTTTGCTTGACAAAATTGGTGGGTTTGGGAACCACACAGACAGAGCTAGAGGGTTGGCTTTCTTCTCCACAACCCCTAAATAGCATTGGAAGGGAGGTCAGGGCATGAGGGACTGATTTCCTTGTGTTGGGTGTGTGTGGGTGTCCTAGAATTCAGGCTAGTTCTGGTGTAGGTTTCCTTATCTCTTCAATGAGCTCACCAGCTTAGCATTTAGCCTTTCCTAGCTCCTGGTTGGCCTGAGAAACCCAACTGTGTTGGTTTGGCTGATCCGTTGTGTGCCTGAGAAACCCAATTGTGTTGGCTTGGCTGTTTTGATATCCTTGGCTATGTGTAAGCCTGCTAGTTCCTTATCCCTATTAGATTTTTATCATTCAAGCTAGCATTATGATCTTAGGATCTTTAACTGAGAGAATAACATGGACAGAAATAAAACATAAGCACAACACAAGAGACAAGAGACACAAATAATTTTCCTTGGGGAAACCATAAAGGAGAAAACCCCGCAACTTCCTCAGAGATAGAATCAGCACCAAAGGTAAAACCAGAAAATAGTAAGATGATCTCACGATAGCAGTAGTCTCTCTCTCTCATACTGAGAGAGCTTCTCCTCTCTCCCTCATGCGTCCTAGTGAGTGAGTGTGTGTGTCCTAAATAGAGAGTCTCACTCTTCATTTATATTCTTCCGTTCACTTGGAACCCACTCCATCATGTCGGCCTCACTTAACAACTACTTACTAGAGCTGACATCTCTAGGAGTGTCTAATAACCCTAGTGCCCCACAACTTGTGGGGACTTTTCCTCCTTCGACCAACAAGGAGGTTTATCCTTAACACAATGGTGGGGACTATTACCCCGACTTACAGTGACTCACCTAGGGTCGATTTCACTAGGATAGTCTAATAACCCAAGGGCCCCACAACTGTGGGGACTTTAACCCTTGACCAATAGGAGGGTTACCCACAATGACTTGACATGAATTTTATATTATAGAAACTTCTTGGAATAAACATTGGGGTATGACATGACTCAAATACATTACATTACATCCTGAAATAAACATTGGGTTACAATACATAAGAAATATGGATGAATACATTTCAAAGTTACAAATACATCAACACTCCCTCTTAACTAGGAAGGTATTCTCTCGACATAATTTATTAGCACAAGTCTTCTTCTCTGTATCATCTGGATCATCATTGAGTTCTTGTCATCTTCGTCTTCAAGTCATCTTCATATTCAAGTAATATTCATCTGGATCTGGATAATCACTCAATCTGGATCATCATCACTGAATCTAGATCATCACTCGATCTGGATCATCACCACTCGATCTGGATCATCACTCGATATGGATCATCATCACTAGATCTGGATCATCACTCGATATGGATCATCATCACTGGATCTATATCAACACTCGATCTGGATCATCATCACTGGATCTAGATCATCACTCGATCTAGATCATCATCACTAGATCTAGATCATCACTCGATCTGGATCATCATCACTGCATCTAAATCATCACTCAATCTGGATCATCACTAGATCTAGATCATCACTGCTGGATCATCATCATTGGATCTAGATCCTCACTCAATCTGGATCATCATCATATGTGCTATCTCATGATTCTTCTCATCACAGGAAGTTCTATAGAGCCAGCCTTCTTTCATGCTGGTTGTAGGCCTAGCCATCATGTACGTATTCTTCAGCTCTTACATCTGACCTACTTGTCAGAAAGCCACCGTACTCACTTCCATCCAGGCGGGAACACATCCTGCTCACAATAATGAAAGAGCTCCATACTTTCATCCAGTCAGGAATCACATCCTGCTCACAATGATGGAGGATTTCCACACTTCTATCCAGGCAGGACCACATCCTACTCATAGTGATGGAAGATTTCCATACTTCCATCCAGGAAGGAATCCTATCCTGCTCACAATGATAGAAGAGCTCTGCATTTACATCCGTCCAGGTAGGAACACATGCTGCTCACAATGATGGAAGGGCTTTGCAATTACATCTGACCTGGTAGGAACCAAATCCTACACCCTCATCAGAAAGGCATGCACTCACATTTGACCTGGCAGGAACTCAATCCTACACCCTCGCCAGAATGGCCCTTAGTCCTAGAATGAGCTACCTAGTAACGGACCAGGTTCCTCCATTCTCCTGGAGAATGGCAGTTGCCCTTATATCTGACCTACTCGTGAGAATGACCAGTGCTCATATCTGACATGGGAGGAACTTAATCCTTTATCCATGACAGAATGGATCAACCCTTACATCTGACCTGCTCGTCAAAATGGCTCTCTCTCATTCCTAGACTAAGTGTTCTTGGTAATTGACCAGGAACCTCCATTCCAAGAATGGCAATTAGCACTCATATCTGACATGGAAGGAACCAAATCCTCTCAGCATGATAGAATGGCTCAGCACTTATATCTGACCTGCTTGTCAGAATGGCTATGGATCTCAGCACTCATATCTAACATGGAAGGAACCAATCCTCTCACCATGATAGAATGGCTCAGCCATTATATCTAACCTACTCATCAAAATGGCTATGGATCTCAACACTTTCCCTTAGAGGAAACCTCGATCTGGAGAACACCAAGATTCTCCCTGAAGTACTCGAACTTCATCCTAGCCCATGGCTTCATCAATACATCAGCTATATGTTCCTCGGTCGCAACATACTGGGGCTTCACTTATCCCCTCTGCACCATATCCCTGATATAGTGATACTTGATCTCGATATGCTTCGACTTGTCATGGAAAACTGGATTCTCTCACAACTTCACGCAACTCTGGTTGTCACAATGTATACAAGTAGCATCCAACTGGAGATCAAATATATCAAACGGTAGCTTCCTTAGCCATATTTCCTCACAACTAGCTGAACAAGCTACGACATAATATGCTTCAGCTATACTCAGTGCCACACAGGATTGCTTCCAGGCTAAACCAAGAGATCACACCTGATCCCATACTGAAGCAACACCCTGAAGTGCTCTTCCTATCGATGGCACTGCTTTCCCAATCTGAATCAACATAACCTTCCAGGTTAATCTTCTGATTCGCATCATAGTTGATCCATAATCAACTATACCCCTTAGGTACCTTAGAATATGCTTTGCAGCAATCAAGTGAACATTTCTCATATCTGTCAAGAACTGGCTCAAAGTGTTCACAGCAAAGCAAATATCTGGGACTTATGAGCGTTTTCCCAAGGTGACTTATTTCAAGAATGTTCAGCATAGAGAAGTTGTACGGACTTCCACGTGTCACTATTTCATCTTCGGGGTCTGCACCTTCTACCATAGAAATTAAATTCTGTGCCCTTTCTAGAACATCTTCATAAATTGCATTTGGACCTTGGTAGCCTGAGATATAGCAATTCTCCCCTGGTGTCCTATTTAGGGATGAATCCTGGGAGAGGCTGGAACCCTAACTTGGAGGAACCATATCTCCTAGAATATAGTGAATCTGAGGCTGAAACCAATAAAAAATGTACATGAGGATTTCATCTTCAACCTATGAAATTTTTGGCCCTTGAGATTTCTGTAATCCCAAGATATAGAGAAAGTACCAAAACATATCAGTTTTAGTATTTAGGGTTTTTCGAGCTCGGGATCAAACTAGGGTCTGAATTTCCCAGAGTTTCACGCAACCAAAAATAGTGACCCAGGTCTCTATAATTCGATTTTGATGAGGAGAGTAATCCTATTCTAGGCTCACTCAAAAATTGCTCTTTTGTAAGAAGCCCTAATTTGCCACACCAAAAAAACTAAAAATGCCCAGAATCGAATTCTGCTTGGACAGAAAGATGCGCTCTTCAATGGAGAGTCAGCCCAGCATACTTTTGCTGATAGATTGTGGAGAGAGACCCAAAAAGTAAGAATCCCTAGCTTATGTAGCTGCATAATGTCTTCTTCTCATTTTAGCTCTGATACCATGTTAGATTTTTATCGTTCAAGCTAGCATTATCTTAGGATCTTTAACTGAGAGAATAAAATGCACAGCAATAAACACAAGAAACAAGAGACACAAAGAATTTTCCTTTGGGAAACCATAAAGGAGAAAACCCCGCAACTTCCCTAGAGATAAAATGAGCACCAATGGCAGCAGTAAAACCTAAAAAAATAAAGATGATCTCCACAGCTTCTCTCTCTCTCTCTCTCACTTGAGAGAGCTACTTCTCTCTCACTCATGCGCCCCAATGAGTGAGTGTGTGTCTAATAAATAGACAGGATCACTCTCTATTTATATTCTTTCATTCACTTAATGTCCACTCCATCATGGCGGCCTCTCTTAACAATTACTTACTAGGGTCGACATCTATAGGAGAGTCTAATAACCCTAGTGCCCCACAACTGAGGGGACTTTTCCCTCTGATCAACAAGGAGGGTTAACCTTGACTTAGATGGTGGGGACTATTGCCCTGACTTACAATAACTCACCTAGGGCCGAATTCTATAGGACAGTCTAATAACCCTAGGGCCCCACACCTGTAGGGAATTTAACCCTCAAACAATAGGAGGGTTACCCACAATGACTTGACATGGCTTGTTTACACTATTGAATCTCTCGATGGGAACATCGGGGAATGACATGACTCAATTACATTACAAATACTTCCTGAAATAAACATCGAGATACAATACATAAGATATACGAGTGAATACATTCTGAAGTTACAAATACATCAATATTTTGTTGCTCACCTGTCGGTACACAAAGCTGTCCAAGATTGTATAGCAATCTATCTCTGAGGAAGTAGTCAGTGCTAGACGACGAGTCAGTTTGGAGCTATCGATAAATTTCAGAAAAATGGTAGTCTACGGGATACAATTGAGGACAACTAGTTGTGTCATATCCCTACATAATCATCACTGTAAGGAGGATAATAATGGGTTGTTGACTTAGAAAATTGGCTGCGGCATTGGATTTACCTTTTTGATACTTAATTACCAACTAAAATTGTTGCAGGTAATTAATCCACTTGAGTTATCGAGCTGTTTGTAACTTCGACTGGGACAGGGAAAATTGTAAAGGCTTATGATCAGTAAGAATGATTGTTTCCTTCCCAAGAATATAATCTCTCCATTGTTGATGGCTTGCACAATGTCATACAATTCCTTTTCATACATTGAATACCTTTTGACGGTGTCATTGAATGTTTCAGAATGAAAAGTGACTAGGTGACCAGAATCAGTGATCATTACACCTAGGGCATAGGCTGATGTGTCTGTCTCAATATCAAAAGGTTGATGAAAATTAGGTGACACCAATACTGGTGCAGTACAATGTTTGTGTTTGATATGGTAGAAAGCTTGTTGTTATGTCAATGTCCATTTGAAGACAATTTTCCCATTTCCCGTAGTAAACTGACTCAAAGGCTAGGATATATGATTGAAGCCAAGTATGAATCGTCGATAAAAATTCTCCGAACTAATAAACATTGTTAGTTCATGAATGTTTTTAGGAATGGGCCATTATTTAAGTATATGTACTTTGTCTAGATCGATGTGAATGCTTGTAGAGTTGATTACATACCCAAAATACTTGATGTTGTTCATAACAAATGAGCATTTGTCTCTACTTAGATAGAGTCGATGTTGTCGAAGAGTGTCGAGGACTTACTCAAGTTCTTGGGCATTTTATTACCATGATTGATTGAAAAACAAAATATCATCTAGGTATACAATGACACACTTGCCGATGAAAGGTTGAAGAATGTCATCCATATATCGCATGAAGGTCATGGGTGCACTGGTTAAGACGAAAGACATGACTAACCATTCAAACAATCCTTCCTTGGGTTTAAAATTCATTTTCCATACATTGGTGAGATTGATTGGAATTTGATGGTATCCCAACTTGAGGTCAAGCTTAGTAAATAATTTACCACCTTTCAGACAATCGATGAATTCGTCTATCCTTGGAAGAGGGTATTTACTCTTTATCGAAATATTGTTGAGAGCCCGATAGTCAATTCACATGCACCAAGTTCCATCTTTCATTTGAACAAGGACGATTGGAATTCAACAAGGAGAGGATATGGGTTGGATGTGACCTTTGTTGATAAAATCCTAATTTTTTCTGTGAATCTATTCATTCTCAATAATGGATCTTCTATAAATAGTTTCGTTAGGTAATGAAGAACCATGAACAAGTTCGATGGAGTGTTTTACTTGGAAATGTAGAGGTACTCCCTATGGCTCTTTAAATATGTTTCGGTACTAATCAAGAATATTGTCGATATACTTCCACTATCGAGAGCTTCACTGGTCAATGAGTCAACTTGTTGTTGTAGTCTTCCCGTAATGCTAAGGCTTAATTATGATCATTGCAATTTTTTTAGCATGGTTGATGAGATTCTTTGTCAGTTTAGAAGATATCATTTCAAACTTTGATGTAGTTCGTCTCTTTGGTATACCATACCATTGGTTTTGTATTCTGACAATCACCTTCTGTAGTTGTGACTGATAACACCCATTTCAATCCCATAAGTAAGGTTTCCCAAACAGGGCATCGAATACGAAAAGTGGTGCCATGTAACAGAGTACTTCATCTTCAAAAGGATTAATGAATTAGGCAAGTCTGCATTGTTGAGTGATCGCTAGTTCCTAGCCATGCTTCATCCAACTGATATTATAAGGTTGAGTATGCAAAGTGCTGACAAGACCTAGTTTCTTCACAAGATATTCAGAAACAAATTTCTTCTGGATACTATTATCCACAATTGGATGCAATGGATTATTTCGAACTCATATCTATGTATGGAACATACACTCTTGTTCCTCTTCATTGATGATAGTTAAGATTGCTGGGGTGGTTGTTGTCGATATTAAAAGGTTCGATGCCTCTGGATTAGACTATACCAAGGTTTTTTCGGACAAGTCAAATGTCGACAATTTTTTCAAAAATGTCTTATGAGCCTTGCATTCTGACATATCATGCCATGATGAATTGTGGTAATCACACCATTTCCCAGTAGGAAGTTGTTTTCTACGTTCTCTTTTATCTTTCTCAGAGTGATTCTTTCCATGTTCTTCCTTGGGTGGGGTCAGCTGAGAAGGTTGTCTTGACCTATCGGAGTCGACTGGTGACTTCTTGTCGGACATTCGACCTGGCGGCTTGGTCGTGAAGTGTGATTTTCCCTTTTACCTAGATTTAAGATTAATGGCATAGTGTAATGTATTCACAAGTATACTAACAGTCAGAAAATCCATGTTTCGCTAAATGTATGGGGACAATCCACTGATGTACTTCAAAACAATCAATTTTTCTTCTTCTTGAATGCCAAATCTAGCCATGAGTCGATAGAACTCATCGGTGTAACTCTGCACAGACTTGTATTTCCATTTCCTTAGCTACTTCCACTTCTTATATAGTTTTTCAATGTACTTGGTTAGGTAGAAGTCCTTTCCTATGTACTTGAAAAATTTCTCCCACGTCTCTATGGGGTCGCCATCTTTCTCCATCTTTGTCGATAGATTCTCCCACCAACAATGCACATAGGTTGACATATTTAAGGATGAAATAGTGATCTTTTCATCTTCTGATATTTGGTTAGCAGAGTAATATGATTCTAGTTTCTCTACCCAATTGTCTATGGATTCTGTGTCAATCTTTCCTTCTAGAGTCAATATGTATAGGTTCATATGCACTTTGGATGGACTGGTTTTATCAGAGTTGGATCTCGTGAAGACTCCTCCTGATGTCGAGGCTAATCGTGTGAGAATCTCATTGAACTAGGCAAACATTTTGGTTCACTATGGGGCTAGTGCTTTCTCTATGAGCTTCTCTGTCTCATCAATTTCATGTCTATTGTATGTTTCTTCAGCCATCTTAGATATAGTGGTGCGAGTAGATAAATACTTCAAAGTCTAGGGAAATTTCTCCTTAGATTGTTGAATTTGTGAGCTTGTTTGAACATGCATAAATCAAATAAATTAGATGGAATCGTCTACACATGAATTAAGCATGAACAAGCTATATGCTAGCTCTGATTCTTCTCTAATACCAATGATCCAATTATGTGCCCATGTACATGACAGGGAAAATAGCTCGATGAATGAATCGAGTACTTTTATGACATAAGCATATAAAAATTTAATAAGAAAAGAAGGGAATACACTACACACAGAAACATACACATATACACACAGACAATATGAAAGGATTTGAACCAGGCTCTATTGTTTCATTTCTCTGTCTTACTTTCTCGTATGATGCATGCATATTACAATAATTAACATGCTTATATAGAGTCCTTAGAACACTTAGGTGTCTTCTTGTTACGTTCAATTACAAGAGAAGTTAGAATGATTCAGAAGTCAACCATTACAGACGTCTGGAAGACAGAGAGACAATTTTTTGAAGTTCGTCAGTCCCTGGTATCGACAAAGCATGTGGAGATGATGAACATGTCGATGCGTGGACTTGTTGAAGTCAATGATGAACCTCTCGAGGTGTAGAATTATTGGAGTTGATGTTGATGTTGAGGTAGACAAAAAATTCCAACTGATGGATGGATCATGTACACCCCAATAAAAATTAACTAGCAGATGAATCACCAAAATGGTAATATTTCTTACCTCAAACACTTGGATTTAAAGAGAATAATTATTGAAGGGTAGAAATTTGAGTTTTAGTAACTGAATTTTCTAGTAAAATGCCACCTAGAAAGACTTTAGAACATTCTAACAAGCTGGGTATTATGGCCATAAACCTTGACCTCATCAACCTGTTTGAAGATGTTTTCAACCACGTAGTTATTTTTCTTGCTTTGTACCCTCAACGAATTCCCTCTGAACAACCTACATAGGGTTTTGACATTTTTAATGCTTCTTGGGAATGTTGTTTAAGCTAATGCATCCTCCCTTGGACTTTTTTTGTGCCATATTTTGGTTTTACTTATTTAAAATGATGAAACCCATTGACTTAATTTGTTTTTACCTCTGATGGAACACAATAAAATTTTTCTTTATCCCCCATTTCGATTACAAAAATATTAAACCTACATGAGCCCTAGCTTTGCAAATCATAATAGAATTGGATACATTGGCTCAATGGTTTATCTGCTAAACAACATAGCCAGTTGATACTTCAATGGATCTTTAAATTACTCAAAAACTAAGAGCTCAAGTTTCCTAGGTAGAGGTGCGTTTTTCTAGAATATGTCCAACGTGTGGTTACTATAATTTATTTGGTATTAGGTTATGATGATGAATTTACTGTGGATGAATTAAACAATAGCTTGATTGGGAAAATAATTTTTTTAGGATAAATATCAAGTAATAAAGTTTGATTTCAGTTCATTCATGTTGAATACTATCAATGGACAATTGTTTTCTTTCATCTCTTTCAATTTTTTTAGATATCAATCATATTTGATTTACTTGATTTTGTACTTTTAATACACTCAATTTGAACATGACTATTGAGGGTAATGCATTTCCTACAATTGAATGGACCGGAATCAGGATCCCTTCTTCTTAAGGTTTTAAGGCCTTCGTGGATACCTTTTTGCTATAAACTCCGTTAAAACCATTAACGTTATTAAGTCCATTAAAAACCACATAATTTATCCCTAATATTAAAACCGTAAAGAAAAAAACATAGAAGTGTTTACCGTCAACAGAAGGGCTTGTATAAACCCTGGTATCCCCATAATGAAACCAAAACCAAAGAGAACTATGTTCCATCTTTTCATTATCTTTTTACACCATCAAGGACCGTACAGTTCAAGGGATTTAGGTCTTATCAGAACCCTCAACATCGGTACCCTTGACCCCAACACTCTATTTCAACCAAACTTCATCGAGAAAGCACCATTTGAAAACTCCTGCAATAAAACAATGCATAGGGGTAAAACTTTGTAAAACTGACTATCGATACTATAAAATGTTTGCAGAAAAATGAAGAATGAACAAGAGACTTACCCTTTAAATCCTTGCGAAGTAATCCAGAGGCAGGACGAGACCATGACCCATTAAATTGTGGCTAAGAGCAACAAAGGCAAAGACAAAAACGTTCACAGTGTCGTCACAAGACAAATGCAGACCCTGGATGGAAGGGTAGAGAGCCCTCATCTCTTCTCAAACATTCAACAGTGTAGAGTTAACACAACATCATAAAGAAAAACCCCTTTGGCTCCTTCTATTAGAGTTTACGTTTTCTATCCAGCTGGAAAGCACCTTAAACCTTCACTTGGCGTGATAACCTTCCTCTAAGTGGTTCAGATTTTTCATAGCCACTCTTTATTGTTTGAGGGTGACCTTGTTTGATACTCTTAAACACCTTATCATCACGTTTGTGGTTCTTACCATGTCCCTTTAGTTTTCTTAGCAATTCTTTAGTGTATACAGGTTTAACCTTATGTTCTTTGGGAACTTTGTTTGACACTTGAGTTAAGCACAACTTAAGGGAGCTAATCCTTCTTTGGAGAAACCTATAATAGTACGAAGTTAACCATGCATTAGCTTCATAAGATAATTAAGAACATTAAACTTAAAACCCTAGCATCAAAATAGGGTTAGTAAGCAGAGGAATGATAATATCAAAACATGACAAAATCCATCTTTTTTATAAAAACAAGTCAAGCACATAAAACATAACTAACGACAAAGCAGACATAATTCATCAACTTTTGAAACACGTAATTCTAATTGAAGAATTGAAACTTACTTAGTGTTATAAAAATATTATATGGAGTTACTATTTTTGAATTGATATGTTGAAAATGAAGGTAAGGCTTTTAATAATTCTTAAAAGCCATGTAAAGCTAGATTAGGTCTTATATTGATATAAACACTCGGTAATGATTTTTTATTTTATTTTATGAAATTTTGGAGTTGTTACATGTGGTATTAGAGCATGTACTTCAAACACTAGGCCCGAATTTTGGCTCAACTCCCATGCTTAATACAAAAATAGGAAAACAAAAATATTGACTTATGTCTAAAAATTGTTTCTGTACAAAAATATAAATTTTTATTTTGCAAGAAATAGAAGGAGTAGAGGCATCTGCTAAGGATGGATAAGACCATAATAATATAAATAATATATACGTGGAACTAAATAATCAACCATTTTAATTACTTCAAAATGTAAAGGACTTGAAGGCTGAATTACAGAATGTTAAAGAAGAAAATGAAAGAATCCTAAGAGCACAGGAAGAATTAAATCAATATTGCTGGATAAACTACATAATGAAGGAAATGACAAAAGAAAATAACATGAATATGAACCTAGAACCATATCCTACAAGTGTAAAGGTAAAAAGTAAATTTTTTTTTTAATGAAAGTAATTCCTCTTCAAGAATTAATGTTAGGTCACATAGAGAGAAACATAAATATTCCAGTGAAAGTAGTGATAGCGATAACAGTCCTAAAAAGAGAAAATATAAACCTAATGAAGAAATTTCAAGATAGTTTAAGAAGACAAAACCCCTAATGTTTAATGGTGAGGTAGAAAAAGGAGAAGAAGCAGATGCATGACTGTCTAGGATGGAGAAATATTTTCAAGTCTATAATTACTCAGACAAGATGAAGGCTATAATGGCTATTTATAACTTAATTAGAAAAGTTGATATATGGTGGCAGGATATAAAAAGAGTAAAAAACATCAGAGAAAATTATGTAACTTGGAGGAATTTTAAGAAATACTTTAAAATAAAAATTTTGTCTAAACAATATTATGAAGAAAGGGCTAAAGAATTTTACAACATTAAGCTAGGTTCAATGTCTATGAAGGAACTAAGTAGTAAATTTTTAAGTTTATTACAATACGTACCTTATATTATCAATGAAAATCCTAAGATGCAGAGGTTTATGATTTGTTTACCTTTTACCTTCAAGGACAGAGTTGAATACAACAATCCAAAAACCCTTGAGGAAGCAATGAGGAAGGGTAAAAGAACAAATAATTTTTAACAAAGAAGGAAAGGTTTTAAGTCCAACAGAAATTTCAGAAATAATTCTTGAAACTATACTAAGAATACTTATCAAGGAACAAACTTTAAAAATAATACACAATAGAATTTTACAATAGCAAAGAACAGAGACCTACCTAACAATTATGTTAAAAATAGTGAACAAAGAGAACCTGTAAAAGGCTGGGAATGTCAGGGACCTCATTATGTGAAGGACTATCCAAATAGAAAGAGGAATTTCAACAATGTGCATACAATATAGGAAGAAGAAATTGTTGGTGACGTAGCGAATGAGATGCCCAGGATTAATGCAGATTTGGAGAATCGACAGGTTGAACACCAAACATCTATGGTGGAGATAAAAGGTATGATAAAGAGAAAACCCATATCTATTTTGATAGACCCATGCACTAGTTTAAGCTATGTGTCACCTAATATAGCAGAAAGTTGTAACTTGCATTTGAAAAAGTTTGATCTTGGTTAGTTCAGTTAGCTACATGAACCAAGAGAAAGGTAGTTAGCTATCTTGAAGATTGTGAAATGTTTATGAGTCAATTCAAAACTCAAGTGAATTTAGCTACCTTTAGGATCCTATGATCTTTTAATAGGTATGGATTGGCTGGAAAAACACAAAGTAGTTTTAAATTGCTTTGAAAAAACATTTACATGCTTAAATGAAAAAGGAGAAACAATTACAATAAAAGTAATACCTATAAAATTTTATGTTATACAGATTTCAGCTTTACAAATGAAAAAATTTGTACGTAAAGGTTACAAAGTTTTTGTTGTACATGTAATGAATGTTGAATACATGAATAAAAAAGATACATTAAAATTCGATGATAAACCAATTTAAAAAGAATTTTCAGATTTGTTCCCGAAAGAGATTCCAGGATTACCTCCAAAAAGATAATTGGATTTTACTGTTGAATTAGTACCTGGATTTGTACCCAATTCAAAAGATCCTTACCAAATGAATATCGTAGAACTTAATTAATTAAAATTACAACTAAATGATTTAATAGATAAAACCTATATAAGACCAAGTGTATCCCCTTGGGGAGCACCTCTCTTATTTGTTAAAAATAAATACGGTACTCTACACTTATGTATATATTATCATCAGTTGAACAAGATGAAAATTAAAAATAGATATCCATTGCTCCACATAGATGATCTGTTCGATCAGATACACAGAGCAATGATATTCTCAAAAATAGACTGAAGATTTGGATATCATCAAGTCAGAATTAAAGATGAAGATATATTTAAAACTGCAATCAAAACCCGTTATGAGCATTATGAGCTTGTAGTTATGCCATTTGGGCTAACGAACACTCCAACATCTTTTATATGTTTAATGAACAGTGTCTTAAGTAAGTATTTGGATAAATTCGTAGTTGTATTTATTGATTACATACTAATTTATTCAAAAACAAAAGAAGAACATGATGAACATTTATAGATAATATTACAAGTTTTAAAAGAACACAAATTGTACGCAAAGTTTAGTAAATAAGAATTCTTTAAAGATAAAGTACAATATTTAGGACATGTGATATCCAAGGAAGGGATATCAGTGGATCCTGATAAAATAAGAGAAATAATGGAATGGCTTGTTCCTAAGGATGTATCAAATGTACGATCATTCATGGGGATTACATGTTATTATCGAAAATTCATAGAAGGATTCTTGAGGATCGTGGATCCCATAACGTCCTTAGAGAAAAAGGGAAAAATACTTGTATGGGATTTAAAATGTGAAGAAAGCCTTAAAAATTTAAGAGAATTATTAACCACTATGCCTATCTTAAAAATAACAGATCCAAATAAGTACTTTGTTGTATGCAATGATGCATGCAATGAGGGATTAGGTCACGGGGGATTCACTAGTTGGGAAATATCCTAGCACGTTAGTTCATATTGTGGGTTTTAAATTTCTTAAAAATCAGGCTAATATATTGCAGGTATTGGGGGAGACGAGGGGTTTACGATGGGGGGTAGGGGGGTTTATAAGGATTAGGGTATAAAAGGGGGTGTTGGGGAGGTTTCAGATATTTGGGAGGGGGTTTCAACAAAATGAGTTTTGACCAATATCTAAAGAAATTAAGGGTATTCTTTAATATTCCATGTTTGAACGTGCTATGTGAGAGGTTCATTGAGTGAAGCCCCCGTGGATTAGGTGGAGTATTAACCCCAGAAGGTCGTTTAATAACATATGATTCAATAAAGTTAAAAATACATGAAAATAATTATGCTACCTACGATTTAGAGTTGGCTTCCATAATAAATGCCTTGAAAATGTGGTGCCATCATCTAATGGGTAGAAGATTTTTATTAATGTCTGACAACATAAGTTTAAAATACTTGTTTGATCAACAAAATATGAACGTTAGGCAAGCAACATGGTTATATTTCCTTAGTGAATACGATTTCGAGATAAAACATATAGAAGGAAAGGAGAATAAGGTGGCTGATGCCTTAAGCAGAAATGCAAATATGAATTTTATAACCGTTGTTAGCAGCAATAAAACAGAATTGGATGATAAGTTTGAAGAGCGAGTAAAAATGGATAAATATTATCAAAATTTAAGAGAAAATGTTACAAAAAATGAATATGAAAATATAAAAACAAATTTCAATTTGAATGAAAAAGGTTTAATGCTATAAAAGAACAAATTATATGTACCCAATGTACTAGAAATTAAATTGATGATCTTAAATGAAGTACATAAGTGTTCTTACTTAGGTCATCCTGGTTACCAAAAGATGAAAACAATGTTAAGAAAATATTATTTCTAGCCCAATACGAAAAATGAAGTGGCTTAATATATAGATAGCTGTATACAATTCCAGGAGGTTAAAGCTGAGCATCGACACCCAAAAGGTCTATTGCAACCATTACCAATCCTAGATAAGAAATGGGAAATTATCAGCCTTGATTTCATAACAAGTATTCCTAAAAATCAAAATCAAAATGATTCTATGATGGTAGTGGTAGACAAACTTAGAAAAGAAGCTCATTTTATACCTATTAAAACTACTTATAAAGTTGATAATATTGCTGATATTTTTATGAAAGAAATTTTTCATTTGAATGCAAATACTAAGATGATAATTTCTGATAGGGGTCCTAAGTTTATTGGTAATTTTTGGAAGTCATTGTTTAAAGGATTGAACACTAAACTAAATTTTAGTACTGCTTATCATCTGCAAATGAATGGACAAATAGAAAGAGTAAACCATGTTTTAGAAGATATGTTAAGGATGTATGTTAAAGATCATCCAAAGAAATGAGAAGAATATCTTCACTTAGTCGAGTTTGTTTATAACAATCATTATCAAGCTTCAACTAAACTTATTCCACTCAAAATACTGTACGGTAGGAAGTTTAATGCTCCCATTTCATGGAGTAATGCGGTTAACGGATTAATGTTAGGACATGACTTGTTAAAATAAATGGAACTAATAGTAAAACATGTACAAAGCAATCTAAAAATTGGACAGGACAAAAAAAAATAGTCATGTCGACCTTAAAAGAACTCAAAAATAAATCCATGTACGTAAGCATGTTTTTGTCAAGGTAAAACCCAGAAAAAGCTCCTTTAAGTTTGGGAGTTATGCTAAATTAGCACCCATGTATTGTAGACCATTTGAGATATTGTCAAGATTTGGACCAGTGGCTTATCAGTTAGCTTTGCCACCTAATCTCAAAATACATAATGTATTTCATATTTCTATATTGAAAAAGTATGTACATGATGCTACTCATGTAATCGATTGGAATGTTATCTAGGTAGAACCAGAAGGATTTTTTCAAGTGGAATCGGATTGTATCCTCGACAAGAGAGATTTTTTCTCCAGAATCGCACCATTGGACAAGTAAAGGTGCAGTGGAAGCACCTTAGTCCAAACAAAGCAACTTGGGAATTGGATAGTCATATGCGGGAGCCATATCCAATTTTGTTCCAGGAAGACTCATATGATATTTAAGCAAATTGAGGATGATGTTGAACTTAAGAGGGGGTGTTTTTAACCCACCTAGAACTAAAAAAAAAAAAAAAATTTGAGAAAAGACATTACTTTAAAAGTTATTGTAAAATTTTATGTTTTTGACCAAGGATGGTCAAAGATGGATGTAATTGAAATATTTCATTATTTAAGAATTAAAAGAAGGGACAAATATCCAAAGAGGACTATTGAAGAGTGTTCATTGACCCAATAGGAGGAATGATCTAGGGTAGAAGGAAAAAATGACAAATGGCAGCAACAACATTCACTTTCTAGCAGTTGCAGGAGGCAACTTGCCTATAATTGTGGTCATGTTCCCAAGAAAAGAAAAACTGAGCAGGTGGCTCATTTAATTACAACACTGACCTAAATACCTAGGAAAGCATATATATACCCATCAAATGAGCAAGAGGATCACTACATTATACATTTTAGAACCTTGTGGATTGCTGGAAACTAAAAAGTTAGGCACACAAGAGGAATTGGATGAGGGGAAAGCTAAAGTGAATTGATAGAGTATTGACTGCAAGTGTGATTTCTAAGTTACAGAGAGTATAGAACAAGATTCTACATAGTGTCTTCATCCTGATGGTTCATTGAATAGGCTCGGTGGTCATAAAGCAAGTAATCTTGGTTGCTTATAGGAGATGGTTGGGAGGAACGGTCTTCTTTGGATGTTTGTCCACTTCGAACATTAACAAGTTTTATATTGTTACTGGTTTATTATCTTTAATCCATTTTCTATTTATTTTCTCAAGGAATTATGTATGATGAAGGTTTCCATAATTATTTATTGTTTCAAAAGAAAGCAGGAAAGTTTATTTCCTGTAAATTATCAGTTAATTCTACTGCTTAAATAGTTTTNAATTACAAGATTTCTTTCACAATTAGGGTTTACCTTAGTTAAATACACTAAATCCTTTAATCACAAAAATTAAACTTGCTAAAACAATAAGATCTAGATTTGAAACACTATGGCTTTTAGCCGAGGGTTCAAAACCCATTGTTATATGAATATTACTTTATTTCAATATCAATCTCTTACAGCTAAAAGGCTTGATAATTTCATAATTATTTAGTATCATTCTTCATACAGGATTAGGGTTTTATCAAAATGAGTTAGGGTTACATTTTCTTTTAATAACGAAGTGGTATAAATAAAATACATATGAATAATTTAGTATCAATAACATATAGTCGAAAGGATTAATATATTCATAATTTATTCAAGTATTATTTCACACACCTGAAAGGCTTAGCGTTTTAATAATTACCAACATCACTTTGCTTACAGCCAAAAGGCTTATCTTCTTTTACAAAAACGACTTAGGGTAAACACTCCATATTAACAAAATAAAAGAATCGATATAACTGTAAAAACAAACAAATATCTCCTTTATAAGCACTGTTAGCACAAGCCAAGGGTTCGAAGCCTATAAGGCTAATTTACCCAATAATTTATCAAATAACTAAAACATACATCGAAGCTCAACAACAAAATCATCTAATTTAAACAATTTCAGCAACGAAATAGCCCGTAACTAGATTTGGGACGTAAATATTTTTCAAAAATAGAATGGCATTCTTTAATATAAAAACATAAATGCAAACAAGATTTTATTCAGATAATAACAAAACAAAACATCATTTACACATGAGCAGTTCCAAAATATTATAAAAACTTACAGAGTAATAAATATATCAGTTATAGAAACGAGAGAAAAATGAAAATTTCAAGCCAAGATAGAAGCGAAATCATAGTGGGTTTATTGACTTAAAAACATCGCTAAAATTTAGAGTAAAAGTTTCAAAATACATCATCCCATGCCAACTCATGGTCTGCAAGAAAATTGGAGGTTTAAAATATCATCTCCATCACAACCTAAAGGCCATTAAAAACCACATAATTTGTCCCTGCTATTAATGACGTAAAGGAAAAAACACGTAAGTGTTTACCGTCAATAGAAGGGCTCGTATAAACCCTAGTATCCCCATCATAGGAACCAAAACAAAAGAGAACTCTGTTCCATATTTGCCTTATCTTTTAACACCATCAAGGACTGTAGGTTTCAAGGGATTTTGGTTCTTACCAGAACCCTCAATGGCTGTACTCTTGACCCCAACAGTCTCCTTCAACCAAACTTTGTCGAGAAAGAACCATTCGAAACCTCCTACAATAAACGAATGCACATGGGTTAAAATTTGAAAAACTTACTGTCGACATTATAATTTTTTTGTAGAAAACTGAAGAATGAAGGAGTGACTTACCCTTGACAGCCCTGTGCAGTAATCCAGAGGTAATACAAGGCCATTATGAATTTCATCCCACACTAACGAGGCCAGAGGTAATCAAGAATTTCTAAAATAGATTAAGAAGTTAAGAGAGGACAAAAAGTTGCAAGAAGAAAGGTTCAAAAAGATTCAATATGATAAAAAGCTATTAGAAAATAAATTAGAGCAAACCCTGAAGGAAGCATCCAGAATCACAGTCAAACAAATTCAAATTGGGGAATAAGAAGTCAATCTATATATAATCCTTTGGGACAAAAACAATTTTGATTATAAAAGGACTGAAATGTAGCTAGTAAGAATGTCTTGGATTCTTGTTTGAATCCTAAATTTTGCTTGTGAAATATTTGGTTATAATTTCTAAGTCTCACAATATGTCCATGGAATTCTACTTTACATGGTCAATTGATCCAGGAGGATATTGGTGGCCACCCACCTATTCCTATTGGACACCCACCATCATTTCTTTCAGTTTTCCAGTTTCCTTAATTGTAGCACAATTTACTATTTTTGGCATTTTTCGGGTCCTAAACTTTCGTAGCCGTTTTGAGGCCCTAAATGACATTTTTTCGGGATCGAATGGTCGAGCAAATATGAGTTTGTTTTGGACTCAATATTTGTTGTTTTTGGATGTAGTCCTTAAATAGATCTTTCTAACGATGTATCATGAGCATCAAACGGAGGTAGTATGCTAAAGTTGACTACAACCATGCTAAAAAGTTTGGTAGACCTCCAAATCCAGATAAAGTATGGGCATCAGACAATAAGGATAGAAGGGAGTAGGAGAAATTCACACAAGAAGACTGTAAAGCTTGACCCAAGGAAGAAAGGTTTCAAACCTTCTCATTTCCGAAATCAGCAAAGGCAGCCATCACAAGTTGTGTTTAAGACAGCTAGAGTGATGGGGGGGAATCCAAGGAAAACACTCAAATGTTGGGGATGCAGAGGAGACCATCTGATTAAGTACTGTCCACATTGGAGTGGGAATGAAATTCAAGTCCACAACACCCAAGGAGCTGAAACTGTGGGCCAGGAAGCAATAACCTTTCCTAGAATTTGTGTAGTGTTAGAGGACCTCCAGATAGATCATCAATCAACTGTGGTGGAAGTTGACAGTGAGATTGTTCAACAGACTGTTTTTGTTTTGATTGACCATGTATCCACTCATAGCTATGTCACCCCTAGAATTGTGGAGATGTGCACTTTGAAGAAAACAAAGCATAGAAAGTCATGGTTAGTTCAACTAGCCACTGGAACCAAGAGAAAGGTTAGTGAAGTGTTAGAAAAATGTCCATTGGTCATGAATGGGCTAGTCACTTGTGCATATCTGAATGTTTTGCCACTTGGTTCCTATGATATTCTCATTGGAATGGATTGGTTGGAAGCTCATAGGGTTAAACTTGTTTGTTACAATAATACTTTTGAATGCTTGGATGAAGAAGGAAACGTAAAGGTTGTGAAAGACATTCCAAAAGTGATCTCTAGTAGGCAGGCTTCAACAATGCAGTGAAAGAAGTTCTATGGGAAATGTTATAGATTGTATGCAGCCCATGTTATGGAGGCATCATAGAATGAAACTTCCAGGTTGGAGGAATTTCTTTCTTTCCAAGAATTCAAGAATGTCTTTCCTAATGAAATTCCAGGGATTCCTCCAAAGAGGGACATTGATTTCACAATTGAACTTGTGCCAGGAGAAGCACCAATGTCCAAGACACCCTAGAGGATGAGTACACTAGAAATGCTAGAGCTGAAGATGCAACTGTAAGAGTTGATGGAGAAAAACTATATCAGGTCGAGTGTCTCTCCTTGGGGAGCACTAGTTCTATTTATGAAAACGAAATATGGTACACTTTTGTTGTGTATTGATTACAGGTAGCCGAACAAAGTCACTGTGAAGAATAAATACCCTTTGCCTAGAATTGATGACCTCTTTGATCAAATGAGAGGAGCAAAGGTGTTTTCCAAAATTGACTTAATGTGTGGTTACCATCAAATAAGGATCAAAGATGAATATATTCACAAGACAACCTTTAGAACAAGGTATGGACACTATGAGTTTGTAGTGGAACCATTTGGTCTCAAAAATACACCAGCTACATTCATGTGCTTTATGAATAGTGTCTTCAGCACGTACCTTGACAAGTTTGTTATTGCTTTCCTTGGTGACATTCTTACTTATTCTAAGAATGAGGAAGAGCATGAAGGACATATGAGATTAATATTGAAATTGCTCAGGGAGCATAAGTTGTATGCAAGGTTGAGAAAATGTGACTTCTATTAAGATAGGATTCATTATTTGGGTCACATTATCTCAGATCACAGAATATATATATACCCTGAGAATATTGAGGCCATTATGAATTGGCCTACTCCAAGAAGGACGACACATGTGATACCTTTTAGGGGGCTTGTAGGATATTTTAGGAGGTTCCTGAAGAATATTCTACATGTAGAGTTGAGTTTATGTATAGGTTGAGGAGGCATGCATGCGAACTTGTAGTTCCATGAGAAGATGACCCTCGTGTGTGTGTACACTAATATCAGGACTTCCTAAAGACTACAGGTAGAATGACTTGGACAGGTAAGTAAGGTTGTACCCAATGAAACTAGGGAAGAAATATCCCATATGTTATGAGAAGGATCTCATGACTGAAATCTAACCTCTGAGCATAATAGATTTAAAATTTCAGACTTCAAATTTTTGTTGTTGATTTCTATTGGCTGTTTGGTTGATCTAAATGGTGTCAAGATGACATGTTGTATGTGGATGTTCAGGTTTTTGGAAGCATGTGTAAGTAGTGGAAAAATTATCACTCCTGCAAAAGAAAAACAATATGAGGATGGCCTAATGGTTGCAAAAATCTTATTTTCTGTAGGAAGCAAAATTGTGAATTGAAATTTTTATTTGACTATCAATCTTATTGATCGTTTGATATTTGAAAAATCCTGTATGCATGAAATAGATTTGAAAATATATGATTGAAATAATGACATCTCATGTGAACTGCATGCTTGTATGTAATGCATGTAAGATGATGAAAGTACACCCTTGGGGTACATAGCTTCTCAGAAGGATGTGTTTAGGATACATAGCTCCTCAGAAGGATGTAATTGGGGTACATAGTTCTCGGAATGTTGTACTTAGGGTACATAGCTTCTCGGGAGGATGTGTTTGGGATAGATGGCTCTTCTGGAAGGATGTACTTGGGTAAATAGCTTCTCCCCCTAGCCAACTAAGCACCGATATGCATCATTGGGGATGCCCAGGGTGTAAGACATCCGGTTAGACTTCTTTCCACACCCATTCACACTGTAAGGGGACTGTCACGAGAGTGGGGGATCCATGAAGAGAATAACCCCTAGGAATTATGGTGTCTAGAAAGGATGTGCCTGAGCTTGGTGAGCACTTGGAGGAGGTGCCAGGCCCTTAAGCTAGAGCTGCCATTGAGCACCCAAGGAGGTGTTAGGATCTGAAGCAGGGTTGACTAGATATCAGTTAAGAGATGCTATATAGATAAGTATTTGATTTACTTAGCAAATTTCGGTTGATTTCTGTAAATACACATATGCATATGATGCAACCATGAATTTGAAAATCTTGTTAAAGATTGCATCCTATAGGAATGAATCTGTCATGTGAGTTAATTCATTTTGGCATTCGAAAAGGAAGCACCTGAGCTTGGTGACCACCTAGAGGAGGTGCAAGCTATTAATCCAAAGCTTCTAATGAGCACCCAGAGAGGTGTCAAGCTCTCGAGTAGAGATGTCAAATATCGATTGAGAAATATTTTCACAAGTGATCTGAGGCTTGCAAAAACATGGTTACCTTTCAATGCACACTTTAGAGAGCACAAGAAGGGGTGGGCACACTCGAAGCACTGTATAGCAGAGAAGAGGTACGATCCTTGTGTGGGGTGGGGCAGGTCTTGTGGGTTCCATGGTTGTATAAAGACAAAGATTGATACATGTGGAGCCAAAAGTATATACTCATGTAGATAAGTATTTGAATTACTTAGCGGCTACTAGTTGATTTTATGCCAATATGTATGTGCACGTGATTCATCTATGATTTTGAAAAATCTTGTGAATCTGACGTGAGAATTGACTCATTGCTTGGGGATTGAGCATAGGTACTGCTGGTTTCCAAAGACACTAGAGATGTTCCAAGATGCAGAGGAGGATTCTCTAAGACTAGAATGAGACTGGTGGTAAGGGCTAATGCATGCAATCAAGGACTTGGAAGAGTTCCATATCATGCCATTGTACAAGTGAAGGTGTAGTGGAAGCACCACGGTCCCAATGAGGTTCCATGGAAGCTGGAGGTTTCCATGTGATTGGCACCTACAATTTGGTTCAATTTTTGTAAAGAACTAAGGATAATTCTATTGTAAGTGGGAGGGGAATGTAATACCCCAGTTTTCACCCCTAGGGGGAGGGGAATGTGTGCATCGATTTTGACCCCATGGTATTTAATTGCACATGATGTATATATTGTATTGAGATTATGGCATGGAGCTCAAGTCCAAGGACCTGTCATTGATCTGGTGTTTTGTATAGGTGATCAAGGTTGATACCTATGGTTCTGGTGCTAAGTCAAGCACAGAGCATTTTGAATATCATGTAAATGCACAATTTAATAAAATACCATAGCTAGCTATGGGACTGTAACGTGAAAGGCATGGGGGCATGATTCCACAAGGGATAAGGAGGGGATTTAGTTAAAACCCTGATCCAATAGGGTGTGACCAGATGTCAATGGGGAAACCCATGAACCCTCATGTACCTTTTTGTCTTTTGTCCTCAATCATTCATTTCTTCTAGAATTTGGTTGAGAAATTTAATTCCTTGGGAAGAGAAAGGCATGGCAGTCTTATTGCTTGTCTGAGAAACCCTACAAGTTTGCAGTCTGCAAACCCATTCCTCTGTGTTGCAGAGTGATCGAAGCATGTGAAACCCAATTGTATATTTCCTTGGTTAGGAAGCCTGTGAAACCCAATTGGATGTTGGCTTGGCTGAGCAGCTTGTGAAACACAATTGGTAGTTGGCTTAGTTGTGTCCTTTTTTTCATTTGTCCATGTGTGTAATCCTTGGTTTGACGACCTATGAAACATAGCTGTGAGATGGCTTGGCTGTGTAGCCTATGAAACCCATATGCTAGATCGGCTGGTCCTTAATGTGAATGTTGGCTTAACTGTGTACAGTATGTAAAACCCAACTACCTACTGGCTTGGTTCTATAGCCTGTGAAACCCAGCAGTGATTTGGCTTGTTTCTTGGACAGTCTGTGAAACCCAATGGTGAGATGGATTGGCTGTGTAACCTATGAAACCCATCTGTTGGCTTGACTGTGTGTTATGTTATGGCTGTGTATGAGTTTTTTGTTCCCTAGTTCCTTGTGGGAATCATGCCTAGCTTAGGGGTGGCAGTGGCATTGAGAGATTAAGGAACACACTGGCTTATGGTTGGGTGGAACGTTGCAGCGGCATAGCTAGTTGTGGTACAACTTCAACATCAAGATAAGTATTATTTGTTGTGTTATTTCTGCAATGTATTTTCTTATGAATTGTTATGTTCATGTTACATATTTATGGATTATTTAAGTAGAAGTTTACTTTGGAATATTTCCTGCATTTGCATCTATGTTTTCCTTGTATGTTCAATGCATTTTTTCCTAAGTCCATGAAGGTTGGAATCCTGATTACAGAGTCAAAATACCTCTGATTTAGTGTTTCCACCCCTTGGAATCCTCCTAAGGAAGGAGGAAGGTGGAAACCGGACAGAGCAGTTGAATAGGGAAGAAATGTTGTGCTCCACACCACAAGATCCGCCTGCGAGAGGCGGAGGGTGGAAGCAGAAAAGTGTAGAAAATTTCTAAGGAAAAATTTAACCTTCTGATTTCCAAAGTCTAAGGTCGAAAAGAAGAAGTTGGAAGTGCAGAAAAGACTAGGGTTGAAAGTTAAGTTTTTCAATTCCCGAGTTCCACACTAGAGATCAGAAATGTAGAATGCGGAATGCAGAAATCAGGATAGAGGTTCCGCCATTTGATACATTAGAGAAATTTTGGGGTCTAAAATGGGCCTCCTAAGGAAAATATAAAAATAATAGTTAAAATAATAAAATAATAGTTAAAATATTAAAATAATATTGATTAATTTTGGAGGAAGAAAAAAAAAACTACTTTTTATGTTCGTATTTTCGACATATCTCCCTGTGTTTTTACTCAAATTTCGATCGGGAGAGC
>LPNX010481023.1:66393-136975 GCA_001517045.1 Pseudotsuga menziesii
AGTAGTTTTTTTTTAATTTCAAATATGTCAATTCAGCCATTATGGTTGACTTATTTTATTGAAATTCTATTGGTTCTTGAATTCCAACTCACAAAAACTTATTTTGGCATGTTTTCTTATAAGGCCCATTTTAGACCCCAAATTTCCTCTAATGGTTTTCCTACTTCCGAGTTCCAAAGGAGGAAGGTGGAAGGGCAGAAGGAGGAAGGAGAAATATGGCTAAGTAATCCCATCAAAAGGTTATGTTTCCAAATTTCGAGTTCTGAAGGAGGAATTCGAAAGTGCGAAAGGAGGAATAATGGTCAAACATTTATGCCGAATGTTAAAGTCCCAATTTCCGAGTCCCAAGGTCGGAATGCAAAAAGCGAAAGCGCGCAAGGTGGAATATTGGCGAAACATTTCGTCGAATGTTAAAGTCCCAATTTTTGAATCCCGAGGTCAGAAGGAGGAAAGCAGAAGGGTGGAAGGTGGAAGATTGGTTGAAATTTCCATCAAATGTTATAGTTTTGATTCCCAAGTATTGATTTCAAAAAATAAATAGTGAGGAAGTGCGGAAGGCAAAACATGGACCATTCATGCCATCTAAACCTTGAGATTTTGATTCCTGAGTTTCAAGGTCGGAAAGGCAGAAGTGGGAGTGCAGAAAGGGAAAGGTTAGTGTGGAAATGATAAATTCAAGGCAGAAAAGGTGTTTTCGGTCGCAGAAGGGATCTATGAAGGCTGGAATGAATGTTACAATGGTTTATAATCCTAAGAATGAATGAATAGTTGATGATCATGATGCATGACTGTGTTAAGAGAGATAAATGATAAGTTTGAAGTTATTATGCATATCAGTGAGGTGTATGGGCACAAGGATTCATGGACATCAAGGTCTCAGAAAGTGTTGAAGAGTGTGTTAATGTCCATGCCCTGCGTCTCGAAAGGAGAACAAGTGTTCTTGAAGCAAAATTTTAAATAGTTTCGCATTATTTGGTATGGGGACATTATCAAAATATAACGTACTTATCTTTTATTGATTTGTGTTGGCTCCGTCTTGATCTTTGCACCCTTGTGGAGAATACAAAAGTCCTTTATTCACTTGAATGAAAAAACTTCTTTGTAGTGAAAAGATTTCTCCCCTTCTTCACTCTTTCCATGAGGAAAATAATCTCATATTTAGAGTACAAAAACTTGCTTTGGATGCTCCCCTCTTCTTGAATCGATGACTTCTTCTTAAAAAGATTGGTGAATGTATCAAAACACTCCCTTGTAGTTTTCAACGGAATAATCATGGACATGAGATTGCCCTTAATCGAATCAAAGATGATATGCTTGGCCTTTTATTTATTCTTCTTGAAGTTGATTCTCCATTCATTGGTGGTAGGATCCTTTACCATTGTAGATGCATAACCATCAAGGTTATGCTCTTTAAGAATATTCAACACCCTTTCCTTCCATGTGTTGATGTTGGAAGTACCTTCAAGGAGGTCTTCCGACCAAATGAATATCAATGTCATGGTTGCAATATTTTTCTCAACTCTTCAACATCTATGTAGGCGTATCTTGCTGCACAAAACCAAGCTCTTTCACACCCTATGATCTGATACCATGTTGATGTTTGCACAAAATCGGAGATGCTTTAACTTTAAAACTTTTATTGATCAATTCTAGCACATATGATTCTCATAAATCAGCCACATATATCAGTCATAAATAAATATCATACATAAATCAACCACATAAAACAATCAACCATAAGAGACAAGATGTACCCTAGGAAAACACTACAAACACAGAGGATGAAAAACCCAACAATTCTTTGAGGATCATAGAATTGTTTACAACACATAAGCATATTTCCTGATAAGAGATATCACCTCAGCAGTAGATAAGATATATCCAATGTAACACTGCAAAAAACACGGGAGGTTGTCGTCGTTTAAATAGAAACGATGTAAGGTGTCTTTCTCCCTTTTACTATCATGATTCAAGTTCTGTCACTAATCTTGGTTGTTGTACCTATTCCTATACATGTATAAACCTATCCTACAACTTTTTCTATCTCTCTCTCTCTCAAGTATGTAGAGACCCTCATGTAAGGGTTACTTTTGTTTCATTTGTTGACTTGCCTCTAAGAGGCATAAAATGTTCTAAAAGCTAAACTTTTGAATATAAGGAAGCTCCCAATTCACCAAGTAATTTATAAGACTTGTCAATTTTTGTGTTGCACGTTAAATCAGTTAATGCTACTACAATTTTGTCTAATTACTCATATTTTTGCTGGTACTTTGCTGATTATATGTTTTCATTTGATTAATGTGTGTTTCAATTTTGACTCGGTCATATTTGAAAGTGGTATAGTTGAAAGAGATGAAAATTATATTTTACTTTATCATATCTAAACTTCTCAACTGTACTGTTTATTTTTTAGTAATAATCTTGTAAAATACAATTTTTACTTATCTGCTTAAAACATTTTTTTTAACAAATCACACCCTCTTTGGGAAAATGCTAAGATTGTCACAGAGATGGAATTCTTGAAAGCTCGGAAACAAGTGTAGATGTCCTCAATTATGAATCCAACCAATGTTTGTTTGGTCTTGTGGGCATTTCCTAAAAGTAGAAAATTCAACATAGATTCATTATTAAACATTTGAGTTTATATTCAAGGGATGGAATGAAAAGATGCTTTTGGGAGAATTGTTACAACTTCCAAGTCGTACTCTCTTAACTCTTACATTTTCTATTTTCATAAACCTCTTCATTGTTTTGTTGTAGCATCTTTTGGTAAAGCATGAATTTTGTAGAAGCAACAACACTTGGAATTCGCATAAAATGCCTCACACTAAGAAATCATACATCCAAAACTTATTTTTTTTCACTTGATACAAGCCACTCCTTAAACTGTCACTCATTATTCCTTACTCTTTCCCTGTCTACTCAACATAACATACTAAATTGGACATTTCTAACAAGTGTAGGTCCAAATGAAAGTTTCCTTTGAAAATAAATGCAAAGGTAATCTCCCGCATCAAAATTTTGTCAGGTATTCCTTTTCCTTTTCAAGCAATCCCCTTGATTAAATATATTAAAGTGTTTCTTGAAACTGTTATTTTTTCCTTTAGGTTCCTTTCCTCAACTCTTTTTTGGCAGTTATATTTGCGAATAGGATACCTAAGATATCCACAAAACCAACAATTATTATTGAAATGGATGTTTCACATAGTTCTCCAGTACATACAGATTCACGCTCAATTTCAGCGGTATGCATCATTTACATGTTATCAAAGTTGTTAACTAAAATCGGCAGACGCTTAATTTTAATTTTTAATATATGTTTTTATCTGCTAATATTTTATGTAACATATATTCTTCCTTTTCTTTGAAAATCTTATAACTTGTTTTTTAGTGCAATGTTACATAGTTGTATCCTCTCCTTTTCTATTAGTTCTATCAATATTATTTATAGAGGTCTGAAGTTTGCTATTTGATTTTAGGGAGTCCAATTTATTGAAATTCCATACCTTCCTATGTTCAACTAAGCTTAGAACCTTCCCTCTGCCGTATCAAGCAAGTACCTTAGAGTTGTAATTAAGTTGGTTTGATTATAGGGAAATCTCCACACTTAATCATGCTTGAGTCATAGGAATATTGGGATGGGTGACCTCTTGAGAAGGCTTGGTTGATGTGTGCAAGCCTCGGAAGCCTAATTATACTGCACAATCATTCCCTATGAAGGTTCGTATATGCAGGATCCAATAGTAAAAGAAAAAGGGGCTTTGCAGTCACTGCTTACCTACAATCTCTTACGATCCCACCACATTCATTCCTCTTACATACTCTCAATGATTTCAATTAAGACCCTAAACAATGCAAATACCATGCATTTCTACATGAACGAATTCTCAAGTTGTTTCCACCACTTGGGAGTTATGGAACGTTATGAAGTAACTATATAATCAAATTAATATCAAATTAATAATGTTAAGAGAGACTGTGCAGTATTCAATGACATTCAATGCAAATCTCTCTCCCAAAGTTAATATATACCTCAAATTTTCACCAGCGTTTCTCTATATAATATGAAAGTACTTTAGAATTGTCACATGAATTTGTAGCCTATATCGATTTAGATTTTCTCTCTTCAGGTTGTAGTTGTTTTCCTCTAAACCCTAGTCAACCCCTTGAAACCCTAGATCTTCTCAAGGTTTAGTAGTACAAGCTTGTAAAATATAAGAAGATGTTTGGGGATGTATCTAAGAAGAGAATATGGAATTGGAATTTAGGAAATTCTAAACATGGACATGAAATTGGTCTTTGATTTCATGTTTGTTTAGCACTTAAAATAAATAATTGTTTTCCCCAAAACACCTATATTTATTTGGGATGGAAAATTATATATTTATCTTTTGCTCAAACCTTTTTATTTCTAGTCTAACTATTTCAATATGCATTTTTTGTAGCATGTTAAGTTTTGGTAGGGATCAACAAATTTTACAATTGTTTCTATTGATAAAGATCAAATTGCTGCAAATCTGATCAAGAATTGACCCCTTTCAGGTACTTTATAACATCTATGCATTTACCCCTTTCAAGAAATTAATATTATCTATGAAGAATCTAATGAAGAAGGTGCCTATTTCATTGCTATTTTATTATAGCATTATCACACTTCTATTGCAAAAAACCTATCCAATCTAGCAAGGAATCATTTTGTACCTACCAATGACATTAAAAAATAATGGCATTGACATCAAGGGAAACTAGCATTTTTTTTATTTGAGTCGAAGAGATTAAATTTTCATTGTTTTATAAGTTTCAAATTCTGAGTCTAAGAGTCACAATGTTTTGTTCAATGATTTTGTTCACAAACATTGCCAAATTGGATAGTGGGAATCATTAATCACTATTCACACAAACAGGTTGCAAATCCTTGATACTAAAGGTTCACTCCTACAACACATTTTGAATAAATAGGATTTCTGAATAAGTAGCTGGCACTTTCTAAATTATATTTAATTTCTGAACTCTAGATATTGAAGACTCACTCCTACAACACATTTTGAATAAGTAGGATTTTTTAATAAGCAACTAGCACTTGCCAAATTATATTTAATTTATGATTTCTAGATGCATACATTTATTCTAGTTTAGTTGTAGAATTTTGTTTTTTATTCAGTTTGTGGGAGCATGTTTCAGAATTTGCATTCAATAACATGTCTATATTGAGCTTGTATCTACATAGATCTGTATCTATTATTGGTTTTATGCTAACTCGATTTTTCATTATGAGAGTAATTACTCTTTTTTTTGTAAAATGAAATTATTTAATTCCAAGAACAAACTATTTTAAAGTATTTCGTATTGCATTTCATATTTTGATGATTGCAATTCTAATAGGATTTCTTTCTCTACATGTACCAAAGAACAAATACAATTTCTTCGGGTTAAAATTTTAATATTTTTAATATTTGAAATATCTTTTGTCAAATGTGTTTGATTTGATCATTGTGTGTTTCATGCGTAGTTGCTCCAACTAGCTATGCACATCTATGTCCAAGTCAGCTGCAACAATTTCTCAAAGCAACGGATTCAAAAAAAAACTTTATAGTTCGGAAAAGCGAAAGGATCATTACCATTTTAGAGGATGAGGATACAATGTCCATGTACCTTAACTCCCTATGTTGTCCTGAAATTTTTCCAACACCATATTTTTTTGTTGAATCCGACATGGGATTATTATTGTTCATTTTGTACTTTGATTCGTATCAAACATGTTTTTCCTTTTTATAATTGTTACACCATGAGTTATAACAACACATTGGAGTCTGGTTTTTTATGATATTAGTTTCTACCATGCAATGCCAAAATGTGATGTGGTGTTCATTGTAAAGACTAGTTGGCATTGCTCTCTTTTTGAAAAGCAAAGAGGCATTGCTCGTCTTTTTAAAATATGTTATCATGACCCATGCCAAATTGTAATGTGATGTTAATTGTAAAGACTAGTTGACATAGCTCTCTTTTTTTAAATCTAAGATATCTCATACCTTCTCTTTGTAAAAATGTTAAGTTCAATAAACTTGTAATATATTATGATTTGCATGATTTGCTATCTTTTTAGAATTTGCAGTGACACCATATCTCTTGCTTTCCAAACTCTGTAAGTCAAATTTAATTACAAACAAGAAAAAATGTGTCACTTGCATGTTATTGAACCAAAGTTTGGACTTTCCCTGACGTTAATCTCTGACTTTTCTCTCTTCATTTATATTTATAAAAAAAATACTTTTTCTTAATTATATTAAAATACAAACAAACACAACACAAAGGGTTTCCAATAATGAAAATGAAAAACGAACAACACCTTGTGATCGGGAAATGGCAAGTGTACACTCTTAAAGTTTAAAATTAGCCTCCATAACTAAAGACATGGCGATTTTTATGAAATTATTAAATCACTTCCAGTGAGTCGTTGAATGTAACGATAACGAATGTATCCATGCCGGAAAGTCTTCATTTTGTTTCCCTAATCTCACATTCCATTATCTTGTATGCATCACATACTCTGTCATCGGACTCCAATTTTTTTAATGTTTTCATAAAGTGAAATATGTTGAAAAAATTGATGGAAAATCCATGCATGTTGGATGCAATTTAGTGTAGATGTTAGAGAAGTTTATCGGTGCGGGCACAAAGATGAAAGAAGCACATTAACCTGGTATTTGGAGTGGCACAACCCAAATTTAACTTGGTAATATATCATTCTTAACCCAATCAACCTTGAAAAATGAAATTTTTTATGAAGGGTATTTCCTCTGTCATTTTGAAATAATATGATCCAGGTTTTACATGTAGTTTGCTTACGAAGTTCCATAATGCCACTCCCTTCCCCTTTCAAGTTGATTTCTTATCGCTCTACAAATCACTGTCTGGTTTTATAACCAATCCTTCTTGTATAAGTGTAGCTTAATACTTGTTCCTTCAATACAAGTTATAAATAAACCTTCTACCTATCATTTTAATGTTTACAATGTTTTCACATTTTTAAACTTTCAAGCCTTTTACCCACCTAGACTTTTTTTAGGTTCTGTGAATCTTGTATTCATGTCAAACTATATGTCCGTCCCCTCAGCGTTCCTTTGCACCTCTTAGTGCAAATGCTAGTCATATACTTTATTTTTTACTTATCCATGATTGAGTAAGGTGATATACTTTATTTTTTACTTGTCCATGGTTGAGTAAGGTGATATACTTTATTTTTTAAATGTACATGGTTGAATAAGGTGATATAAAGATTGAATTCAATCTTTAAACTCTCATAATTTTTCTTTTAAAACAAATTAGTGAACAAACATGGTAAAATGTATATCATTTGATATTTTTATGTATCATTGGAGTATTATCATTTGTCAATTTTATGGATATTTAAGTATTGATTATAGGATAATAAAGTTAACCAAACACTTTTCTTTTAATAACGCTATATATGTGGATCAAGGATGAACTTCTATAGTTCTCTCAATGAGTGGAGAATGGGGCATATGGTGAATGATTGTTCATGATATTGTTCAAAATGAATCTACTTCATTTGTGATAAGCAATTAATGAGTGATAAAGCTAGCGAAAAATCATGTCTTTCACTAAAAGACAAATCATGTTGATACAAAGTACCGATACATTATAACACTTGTCATAAAAGGAATCATAAAACGAAAATAATGTCTAACAAAAGATCATACTTCAAACATTTTAACCAAACCTCTTGGAATAATTAAATTCACTAAGTTCAAAATTTAATTTAGTGTTTTATCAAGACAACTTTTTTATCAAAGAGAGATGGTTAGCAAATGTGATCCTAAAGTTCAAATTAAAACTATATCTTAGGGAATAAATTATTTATGTAAATGGTCACTTATCACACTTAAGTGTTTATGTGATTAGGTTTCCGTGTTAGTTTTTAGAAACTACTTTTACAATTAGAGAAGCTGAGTTATTTATACTCACATCCAGTTGATGTTCGGTGGAATTTGGACCTTAACCCTCACATATCATTTGATGTAATTTATTTTCTCATTAATAAAACCTATATGCTTGAGGACACTTTATCACATTCAACCACCACACCAAAGTTGTGTGTTACTAAGCCTTTCTCTAGGATGGACAAATAAGAACATAGGAATGGCATAATACCTAGCTAATACTTCGAGGATAAGTAAAAGAACCCCACTTACCAATAACAAGAGAAATAATCTTAATTTGTTGTAAATTGACCTTATCCAATTCACTCAAAACATCCAAAGTCCCCTTTTGAGTCATAGACAATTGAGAATCCTCAAGGTCACATGTGAATTGACAACTTGTGATACATAATCTAACATGGTGATACACAATCTAACATGAAATGGATGAAACTTACTAATCACCAATGGACCCAATTTCCTAATATCATCCCCTACCTAGAGCATTGAGTCAAAGGACCCCATGCAGAAAAAAAAGTCCAACCCGTAGAGATGATAGCAACAAAGTGTCCTCCTCCAACAAACTATTACAAGCCCTTAATGGAGATGGATTGACAAGTATGTCATGTTCCTTTAACCATGTTTTGAATAGTCCAATGCTTCCTTATATAAATCTATACTATCTAACAAAAACCTTACAGTAGATCCCAAAAATTCATAGCAATCAAACTCAAAAACCTTGGATCCCACCTAAAACATTATGTTGCACATAGAGATAAAATTTCAAGTTTATTGTGTCAAATATAAAAAAAATTATAAATTTTTAAAGAGAGCTTATTCAAAATATTCCATAGTAGGCATTTTCTTGTCAGCGTTTCAATCCGGAGTAGAATTCATCATCAAGACAACGAGTCGAAGATAAGAGCTGTAAATCTTAAAATATGCATATTGAGACACCAAGTTTATGTTGGCTAGAAAATCAAACTAAAAAGACAAAAAAATCTTATTATTTTAAAAGAAAATATTAAAATGTTTGATTTACTATAATTGTTTTATATTAAAGCCATTTAATAAAAATTGATTAAAAAAATAGAAAATAGAATATTACTCTTTTTTTTTCAATTTTAATATTTTTTTATTTATCTTTTTTAAGAATTAAGATGACTTAATAATAGTTAAAACTTAATAGATATGGCATTCTTCTTTGTTACTTTTTAAATTCCTTTTTACTACTCCATTACCATTAAAGAAGGTCTTGGTAATTGAATACTAATAGCTTCATTTTGTAATGAATTTCAAAATTTTATTGTTTTACATTTGTTTTGTTTATTATTTATTATGATTAAGGGATTCTAATTTGTACTTATTTTTATTTAAGTTGTTTTGAAGTTTAACTATTTTCATTTTTAAGTATACATGCTGTTTGGTTTTTAGTGAGTATCTTATTGATGTTGATGCCTCTATATGGGTACACTCACTTTTAATGCTTGCTCTATGTTTTATTTTATTTTATATGAAACGAGCATCTAGTTTCTCCAATATAACATTTTCCACATGAACACATCACCTCGTAGACATCTTTATATTATCAAAATATCATTTTTTGTTTAATAGTTTCCATTAACTTAAATAAAGTTGTAACTATTTTTTTTTCTTAAATTTTTTGCAATCTTATTAGTGACTCTTCTAATGTAAAGGAGGTAAACATTTTTATTAAAAGTTTGATTCTTCGAAGGGTAAGACCCTCTTTTTGCTAGTCATTTTTACATCTCTTTTCTTGTAGCTTATACATGCACTTGAAGACTTTGGTTATGTATCCTTTTTGTTGTTCAAGATCATCATCATACTCTTATTTCCCTCATTATTTTTTTTAACCAAATTATCAACTTAGTTGCCCTTTTGAATATCTCCAAATACAATACCATTTAAAATTTTGTTATAATATTCTCGTGTAATTACTTCTACATCAAACATACTTAGAAAAAAAATATTATAAGTATTCAAAAGAAGAAAATCATAAAAAAATAATTTAAAATTTAAGTAACATTCAAAAAAGGAAAAGAAGAAAATGATCATTTAGTAAGACTTATCGGGGCTTTTCATTGGCTAATCACAAAGTAATTAAATGTATTAGGACATACTAATGCAACTACTTGAGGTTTCCTAAGTGTTGCTTGGATGAAGTTACTTGTTTGGTGTTGTTTAAATATTCTACATTTTTAATATTTTTCAAGCACATTATCCATCTTATTTTATTCAGAGTTATATTAGAATCACATATATCAGCTATAGAAATTGAGGAAAAGAAGAAAATGACCATTTAGTAAGGCTTAATGGGGCTTCTCATTTTCTATCCACTAATAATTAAATGACTTAGGTCATACTGATGCAACAACTTGGGGTTTTGTAAGTGTTGAAACTTGCTTGGATGAAGTTAGATGTTTGGTGTAGTCTAAATATTCTACATTTTTAATCTTTTTCAAGAACATTTTTCGTCTTATTTTGTTTGGAGTTTCGAATCGAAATCTTAAAAAAAATCTTAGAATCACATATATTAGCTATAGAAATTGCATAATTTGGGTGTTGTAGAGGTATTAAAGTGTTTTGAATCTATTTATAGATTCAAAACACAATTTAAACAAATTCAAATTTGAATTCTATAAAAAAAATACCAGATTCCAACCAAAACCCACAGTAAAGTCCAACGTAGAATAAATAGACTGCTCTGACATGTTTTTCGCTACTATAGATAGATGCAAGCAAGTTGGATGAGGACCAGAACAACTCATTGAAGTGGTTGTTTCCTAGTAAAACATGCAATGATTTTTTTCATTAAAAAAATAAAATATATAAAATAAAATGTAATTTAAAAACCATAAGTCACCAAATATTTATTCCCCATGCTACTTCAGAATTTAGGGTAAATACCCCAAATGCGGATGTCTCTTGAAATATTTCGGCACGCAAGGAGGTGAACATGTAGCTCTCCACCATCCACCATGTTGATCGCTCTTAAATCACACCATACACATTTATTTTCTCCAGCATACGAAGTCTGGGCCTTAAGGATTTAATGCAACCGACCTTTCGAAATCTAAGCAGAGTTGGCTATGGTACTATGGCAATCATGCTTCCTTCCAGTGATTTTATGGCCCATTGGGAAGTTGATCATATGCTTTTTTTTGAGAGAAAGCTTCCATATTTCTAGGGTCTGTAGTTGGGATTCTTGCAGAGTTTCCTTTCAACGTTCTAGTGAAATCCTTTCCCCGAGCTGTCACAAAGTCTTTAGCTCTCATATCCTTTCTTTCTTTGTCTCTCACTCACATTGGGTTAGTATTGTTATTCATTGGATCATGTACTCGGAAGACAGAGGTTTTAGGTTTCATTCACTTTTTGCAGCAATTATGTCCAGACAGTTTGTGCCAACCCCTATCATGGAAGCAAATATCGGGGAAGCTCTGGCAGTCGAGGCTACATAGGATCCACTTATAGCGGTTATGATAGTTCTATCCCTGGGCATTTAAGGAATGTGTTGGACAACTCGGAGGAGGAAATGGTGGTGCAACAATTGGTTACTCAAAGTTCATGGGTTTGATGCAGACACTACTGGTCGATCAAGAACATGCTCTCCCGGGTCTGCATGCACACTCAGGAAATTTTCCAAGACAACAATCCTTCTCCATCACCCTCCCCTGCTATGACTCTATAGTCCTCTTCCTCATCGGGTCCTTCTTAGGTTTCCAAACCACTAGAGCACCATGGCATTTAGTTAGGCAAGGATCCTTCATTGATTGTGAAAAATCAAACATAGTTTCCATAAGTGGTCACAAAAGGATGCATGTGGAGTTTAGGAGTCCGGTGGGCCTGTCCTCCTTCAGGAAAATAGAGGGTCTCCTTGTAATGGAAGCTTCTGACAACGCTTTAAGCTATGAGGATTATTGGTGCCCAATATTGGAGGAGAAGCCTAAAGATGCAGATACCATCTGCAACCCCAAGTAATTTCTCAGTTTTTATGTCTTTAGGTCATCTAGTAGATGTGAGCTTGCTCAAAAGATGCCAGTCGTTTTTGTTTATGTTTAAATGCACTTTGTTGTCGTCACTAGAGACTGTATAATTTTGTTATGTATTCTTACATGGGCCATATTAGCAGACTTTTTGAATTCCCATGCATAGACCGTTCATACTGGCATGCTTGTTTTATCACCCCATCCATGGGCAAGTTCTCAAAGGTCAATAATTTGGTGTTTTGGATCTGTGAGAAGACACGATGAGCTCTTGAACATCACGAATCTCTTGAGCTTGTACTATTTTTATATCTTAATATAATTTTTCTATAAGCTTAGAAAAAAATGAATTTAGGTTTAATAAGTTGTGACAAAGGAAAGTCACAAATGAATGTCACCCATTTCAGATTGGAAAAGACAAACTCTTATAAAGATGTTATACGAGAGCATACTTAGATTGGGCCTATCGTTACTTATCATTGGGAGGCAGAATGGTTTTGATTGAGTTGGTTTTACAAGGGATTCATATGTATTGGATGACTTTATTCTCTATTTAAGTGTCAATCTTGTCAAGAATGAGAGCAAACCTTTTACATTTTCTATGGTCGGCTTCTTCGAAGACTGGGAAATTTCACCTGGTTGCTTGGGATAAATTATCTATCCCTCGTGATATGGGTTGTTGGGTCTTTAAACACCTAAGCCACTTCAATGCTTTTCTTTATGCCAAATCATTGTGGATATGTATGTTTAGAAAAGGTTTTGTGGGGAAATTTGATAAAGGAAAAATATTTCAAAGGTCTAGATTCAATCTTTTAGATCAGAGATGGATCTGGTGTAAAGTCTGGTGTTTCAACCATTTGGAAAAGTCTGGTAAGAAGTTTTCCTTTTATATCAAACACTCTGAGCTGGCAGGTAGGGAGGGCCCAGGGGGTATTCAAATTCAGCTGGGTATCGATTCGATATGTGGGATGGGGGATAATTCTATAATTTCACATGATCTATTGATGGAGCTGCACCATAAGAATATTTTTGTGTTGAAGGACATTCAGAGATATTCTAGTTTAAAGTATTGGGCCAATATTTCAGAGTTAGGTCTGACAGGTAGCTTTGTCAAAGATTGGGATCGTTACATTTCATCCCCAAACCATGGTCCTACAAGCCTAGTGATGGTAAAGTGACAACTAAGCTAGCGTATCACTCTATTATTTCTATGCATTCTTCAGACGCGTCCGACTGGTGGTCGACTTGGCCATGGAAAGGAGAGTTGCCTTTAAAATTCAAGCTCTTCATGTGGTTGGTTCTAAACAATAAAATCTTGACTTGGGAGGCACTATAGAATAGGAGATTTGTGGAGATTCAAGGGGCCAGGAAGATGCCTGCTTTGCTTTGTGAATAATGATGCGGTTTCTCATCTATTTGGTGATTGTGCATATTTCATTGATTTGTGGTTATTGAATATGAACCATCTGAAAATTGTTCATAATTGGAAGAAGACTCATGTGGAGGATAATATAAAGGCCTCGCATATGAGAAAAGTTGGTTATGATTGTCTCCCATTCTTTGTGTTATGGGAGGTCTAGAAGGGCAGGAATGCTTCCTTATTTTCAACTACTTTTCAAAAAATCGAGATAACCTATGTCAAAATTCTTTCCTCTGTTTTTGATTGGCATAGAGAGAAATATGCAAAACTGCAAAGAAATTACTCTTTCCCTTCTTTTGCGCAAGATCATCCTTTGGTTTATTTCGATGGTGCTGCAACAAATGGAGTTTGCGGAGCACCTTTTGTAATAAAATTGGACGATGTCAAGGTGATAAAAGGATGGTTAAAAGTGGGTAGGGGCACTAACACTCTGCCGAAATACTTGGCCTTTGAAGTGGACTATTTGTTGCAAAATCGTAGGGTTTGAAAGATATCAATGTAGAGGTGACTCTCAAGTGATAATAAATTGGGCATTTGAAAAACCTCCACGTTGAACTAATCCAGAAGATTGATGAACGAGTTCAATATCTTGTCTTTCATCTTTCAACCATATTTACCAAGAGTTGAATTCTATCTAAACCCAGTGGTTGTTGTGATATGGATGGTAGGATCTACCTTTCTATTTGCTGGGTTGGTATTTGTGAGCGCACAGATACTGTGGTATTTTCTAGATAAGTTTTTTTGGTTGAAAATTTTGAAATGGTCGCGGGCCTTTCTTTTTTTGTTTAGATGATCATTAAGTTTGTTTTAGTTGGCTCATAGGCCTGTTCTATAGATACGGTAGTCTTGTTTTGAAGTTTTTGCAGATCTACTTAGTTATAATGTTTATTTTGAGCACTTTGTTGTTGGTTTCTGTGTATTTGCATTATTAATATTTGCTGATACAACTTTTATTATAATAGAAAGTTGTTTCATTTCTGAAAAAATAAAAATAAAAGCTTCTCGAAAGATCTAAATGCTTTACAATAATTAATGGAAGGAATGTTTAAATATTTTCACATGGTCATTTAAGTTTCAATGAAAAAATACAAACTTCACAGCGTCAATCAGTCTCCCAGGAATGGAACTCAAAATGGATAAAAACTATAATAGTTCTATTGGTAATCAAATTTTAATTTGAAGTACTTAAAAATAAAGATGAAGTTGTAGCCCCTATTTGAGAGGCAGATCAGGGTATCATTTGTGGAAAGGTGGATCAATTCACCAATCTCAAGAAGAATAGAGCTGAACTCATGGCACAATCCCACGCAGCCACACACAGTTTTAAAAATGCCTTAAGCCGTCAGCTAGATGAGAACCCCAAAATAGTTCATGGAATCATCGAAGGGAGGAAAATCATCTAAATTTAGAGATTTGCCACTCTCTAGACATTCAAGCAATACCAAATCCCAAAATGATGGACCGTGCTCTGCCCAAATCTCTTACACATCATTGCGGCATTACGCTTTTGAACCGAAGCTGGAGAATGAGAACGGTTTTGAACCGAAGCTAGAGGGTGAGAAGGATGCGTCATCTTTTGAAGGCAGCTGGAACTCTTCTGCAGCGAACTTGGCAGTGGGGATAGGGAGGAGGCGCAAGGTATTTGCGGTGGGATGCTGGGAAAATTGAGCTTGGCCTTTGATACTATGAGGCAATAGACGGAAAAATCATATGCGCGGGCAGCCTTTTCCGAGGTGTCGTAGGACCCTAGTCAAAGCCTGCCTATGGAATTAGGCATCCGAATTTTCGACACCCATTTTCCCCATTTTCTCATTCGAATTCCTTTGAATTGCCGTGACTTCAGTGAGCAGTTTTCAGGTTTGCTGCGGCAGTTCTGATTTTGCAAGGTTTTAGCCATGTTCGCTATTCAGGAATCGAACCGAAGACGTGCTAGTGTTGTTCGACTCAGGGGGAAATATGATTGTTAGAGGATTTGAACTCAGGTCGAATAGAGGTGTTTGTAAGGGAAATGGATAAGATAGTTTGGTGTAATTGTAAGGCAGCAACAGCATACATATATATAGACAGCTGAGAGCGTGTTGAGTTTATGGAGTGCAGGTTGCCGCGATGGTAACAACAGATACAGATATTTTATTTGTTGTGTGAATACAGTGTGTAACGTGTTGTGTGTTATCTGCGAGCGTGTTGAGTGTACGGAGGACACCTCTCCGCGAATGAAGTAACATATATTTCATTCGTTGTGTTAATCAAGTCTTTGAACCCATCACTTTCAATGTGTGAGATGAGACATGACATGTATACTGTCGAATCATCTTAACTTCAATTTTGAATCACCTTAGTTGGAAACTTGGAACTCAGCGATTCGGCACACCTTTTTTAGAAAGAGTATCCCTACCCTACGTGGCACTGAAACGTCCCTAGCTCAGCAGTCAGCACAATACGTCCCACATTCCTAATCATAAATAAGTGAGTGTCTCAGTCTGTTGTATGCACTTTCATTCATGTATTATTTACCATTTCTTTTTAATACAGATGGCCTCTACTAATGCCCCTAATAAAAGAGACATGATAACAACATGTCCAAATGCAAACTTATTTGGGTCAATGCCTAGTTAGAAAAAACATAAATGATAATTTTTTTTATACTTTTTATTTTAGAGGAAAAAATACCAGTATTTGTTATTCATAGGAATCAAAAGACATATTATACATATACCATCTTTCTCGACAGAGAGAAACAATAAGGGACCAAATCAGCACATAGACATACAATGATCGAGCCTGCAAACAACCATCCAACAGAATGAAATAAAAAATCTGATCATAGCAGACTTTTCTCATCATCCCTGATATATCAAATCAGAATATGCTGTGAATATCGGAGGTGATCACAAACAAACATTCCTGAGCAAAACTTGATGGCTGATAAGTCTCATACATGACAGACATAGAGAACAAATCAAATGCTGAAAGTCAAATGCTGAAAAAATAATGGGATTCAGCAACACTAAAAAAGCACAAATTGGCCATGTTCTATGACCATTCCATCCAATGATTCAAAGAATGTTCCATATCCCATATCCAAATTCAGAGCCTATTTGGAGAGGTCGTTTGCCAGCGAGTTATGCTCACGGAATATATGTTTGAAGATCACCGGAGGGACAAGTTGAAGCATATTTTTTTATATCATCACACCAATGCATCAGAGAAGGAATATAAAGCGTAGAAAGTCTATTGACCCAGGAGATAACAACCATAGAGTCACCAAAAATCAAGTGAATGGGAAGACCCATCAACAAACTCACTCTTAGAACAGCCCAGAGTGCCAATAATTCTGCTCTTGTATTCATGCTGCATCCACAGCCCAATGAGAAAATAAAATAATGGTTATCATTTAGGTAGATCACAAAACCTGAACCTCCTGTATTCTTTGCAGCAGCCCCATCAAAAAATCCACAAGGAAAGACCTTTAGAGGTTTTGGATCAATATTCTGGATTTTATGAAGTTTTTGTGGCACAGGATATAAATTTAGAAAACTCTCGATCCTGGAAATAAGAGCATGAGCAGCAGGCTTCCAATTCTCAGAAATACATTTATTCCGGAGAATCCAAATACACCAGAATGTAAAAAGGGATAAATGTCTAAATGTAGCAGAATGCGCAGTAGTGTTGAACCAATGAGCCAGAAAGGACGGGACATAATTGAATAAGGGAAAAGAGAACCCATACCGAGCCGCAAAGTGAGAGAAAATACTCACTGTAAAGGGGCATACCAAAAAGAGATGTTGGATATCCTCAATATTCCTCTCACACAGAACACAACGACTTGGGCTATGGAACCCACGAATTTGTAGTTGCTCCCAAGTTAGAATCCAACCTCTATCCAATAGCCAGATGAAACAGGCTATTTTCATTCGAATATTTTGAGTCCAAAGAAAATCAATTACAGGGTCATGATCCTCTAAACAAACGACCGAAGAAATACAATCATAGCCTTTTGCTACAATTAAAGGGCCCACATAATTGTTATGTGACCAGAGAAGAGAATAACGATGATTAGTAAGATGGATTCTGCCGTATTCCAGCCCCCTAATATAATTTTCCCAAAGAGTTTTCCATTCACCACAAAGATCAAGCTCCTCTACCGAAAACCAGTAACCCAAAGCAAAGGATGTTTTATTCCTAGCTTGGGCTAAGGTACAAATCCCATAGTCTTCCAGATAAGCTCTTCAGTCACCTGGGAGAATAAAAGAGGTGCCCATACCAACTATAGGATCCACACCCAGACAAATAGCTGAGCCATTGCCAACTTACCAGAGAATCCCTTTTCCAATCCAAGGCAAGGTTAAGAGGAAACCTCTCCAAATAACCGAGGCACTTCGCATCATGAAACATTTCTCTCTAAGCCAAGAATGAAGAGGCAATTTTTTCATATATTTTACAGAGAGGAGTTGGTGCCAGATGTTGTTGCTGTTAAGAGCAATCCAGAAACTCTTCAATCTCAAAGATAAACTGAATCTAGGAAGATGCTTGATTCCCAGCCACCTAGAGAAGTAGGTCACGCAAGTAGATGCCAATCTATGAGGTGGAACTTTTTATGTTTTGTTGAGGAGCCCCAAAGAAAAGAAAAAATCAATTTTCTGAGCTTATCTAAGATTGAGGATGGAATTGGGACTAGGGCCATCCAGAAGACAGGTAGGCTCAAAAGAACAGATCGGATGAGGACTAGATGACCACCAATAGGCAAGAGCCGGTTTGTCCAATGAGAGATACGCTTCTCAAATTTAGAAATAATCCAATGCTAATCCTTGACCAGATAACCCGAAGGCTTGAGAAAGTAACCAAGATAGCTGAAACCTTGATTAAGATGTTCAAACCTATATGGGAGGAGGCCTGAGATTCTACCAATGAAAGCAGCGTCTAGGTCATTATGGAGAAAACATGATTTATCCATATTTATACACATGCCAGAGGCCTCACAAAAAGTGTCAAGTAAAACTTTGAAAGCCATCCACTCCTCAAATGAACCCAGACCAAATAAAATCACATCATCTACGAATAGTAAATGAGTGAGAAAGAGATGAGACGAAATATTCATCCCTTTAATTTTACCATTCCTTTTGGCAACTTCAATCAGGAGGCTAAGACCTTCGATAACCAGGATGAACAACAAGGGGGACAATGGACAGCCCTGCCTGATTCCATGTGAAGCTGGAAAGAAGGTAGTAGGAGATCCATTAACAAGGACAACAAAATTAGCAAAAGAAATACAACCCAAGATCCAGTTCACCTTCACAAGAGGAACCCCGATTTGGATCAGTAAAATACGGATGAAAGTCCAATTGACCTTGTCAAAATCCTTTGTCAAGTCCAACTTGAGGATGAGAGCACATATCTTTTTTGTTTTTACTGAATGAAGGACTTCCTGCGTGATGGCTACGGGCTTGAGGATCTAACGGTTCTTCAGAAAGCCGAATTTGTGAGGAGAGATAGAAGAGTCTAAAAAAGGTTTGAGTCTAAGGGCCGCAACTTTTGAGATCAGCTTATAGCATAGATTGTAGAGTGAAATTGGACGAAAGTCAGTGAAGGAGACAGGATGTTCAACTTTTGGAATTAAAGATAAAAAGGTGGAGTTAAGGGAAGGAGCCACACTACCCATGATTCTCAAAGATTCCACCATATTGACTAGGAGAGGTCCCAGAAGATCAAAAAACATCAGGTAGAATTCGACAGGCCAGCCATCTGGGCCTGGCGCCTTATCTCTTTTGAAAGTTTTAAGGGCTCTCTCTACTTCCAAAAGAGTGATAGAACTAGTGAAAGCCACTTTCTCCTCCACACTGATATAGGAAGGAAAAAGACGAATGACCTTGAGCTGGGCAGTAAGGTTTGTCAAATGGTCATCAACAAAAATATTTTTAAAGTAGCGCATCTCAAGAGATTTGATACTCTGATCATCTGTGACCCAGGTACCCTCATCATCTTGCAAACTCCAGATGGCATTATGGTTTTTCCGAGCCGATGCCGCCGCATGGAAATATTTGGTATTGGCATCCCCATTCAGAGCCCATGTAACTCTTCTTTGTAGTCTTGCAGAGTACAGCTCATGATCCAACAGCTTTTGAAGATCAGCTTTGAGAGAATTCAATCTGCACTGCTATTCATCATTTAAAATAGCAGATTGCGAAGAATGTAGAAGAGTACTAATTTAATCTTCCAAGCAGACAGATTTGTCCTTCAGCTTTTGAGACTCAACTCTAGTCCAAGACTTCACTTTTTCTTTAGGAAAGCGAAGCTTATATGATATATCATTCATAGCATCCATCGAGGCATTCGAACGGATAAGCGGCCATTCAGTTCAAATCATATGGATGAAATCCTCATTCCCTAACCAAGATTGATTGAATTTGAAAGGATAAGCACAAGGGTTCTGTTGTTCCATCCATTCAAACAGAACAGGGAAATGATTAGAAATCCCACATCTATGAGCCCAAACCCTATGTCTAGGAAGAGAGCTAATGAGCTGATTCGATAACAAAAAATGATCAAGTCTTTTGGAGATGCCTTATTCCCCTATCCTACCATTCCTCCAAGTAGGGCTTGCATAAGAGGGGGCCACATCCACCAATTGATGATTAGAGAAGAGCTTGGAGAAAAAAGGTCCCAAGGGATCAATTTGCGCTCTAGTGCCCCAAATATCTGAGGCATTCAAAGTTAAGTTCAGATCACCAGCAAGGATAAGGTTTGGCAATGAGAGAAGACCGCCAGAAGCCACGGCATTCCAGAAGGAATCACGATTAAGATAAGGGTCGTAACAATTAAGGATAGAAAGAGAGAAGGTTGAACCACGAATCGAAGCTTTAAGCAAGATACCAGCAATAGTATGGAAAGATTTACATTTGAGGAGCTTCAGATTCCATCCAGAGAGTATTCCCCCCAAGAGACCATTAGAACTGAGGGCACAAAACTCCCATCCCGGACACAGCTTGGAAAAGGCAAAAAGGGTTGGGTAAGAGCTGGTCATAGTCTCTTGTAGGAGAATGACATCAGGTGAGAGCGACACAATCAGATGATAGAGGCTTTTTTGTTTGGATGAACCTCCCAAACCTGAGACATTCAGGGTGAGAATACGCATTAGGTATAAGTTTGTTGAGGGGTCGAAGCTCTAAGGACCCTTTGAGAAGAAGAGGCAGGATTACGAGCTGCATTTTTGAGTCTAGTAGATAAAGGAGTATAAGGGGCTGGAGTAAGATTCGCAGCATTTGGAGGAGATTTTTTTTTCTCCTTATAGTAACATTCTTGAAACAGATGGATTCTAGTGGAAGAACCGAGGGAGAAAGTGGGGTCTTATCAGGAAAAATATTCAGATATTTTTGTAAAGCTAGGTCTACGAAGGATGGAGAGGTGACAGGGATGAGGGGTGGAGTACCAAAAGTTGAATGAGCATCGTTGATGAGAGGAGGGAAGTTCGAGTCTGTGAAAAGGGGATGGGGGGAGACACCTTCCGGATGAGATGTTTGTAAAGGAGAAGCACCGGGAGGAGTGATTGCAGGACGTGGTGAATCAAAGTCCCAAGAAGGGGGCAAGGTAGAGCCACAAGAGAAGGAGAAGGAGGGGTATTTAAGGGAGAAGGATGGTTTGAAGTCGACGGAGGAGGGGGCAGCGAAGAGAGAGAATCACCAAAGCCTCGAGGAGGGATACGGGACAAAGTCTCACAAGGGGAAGAGTGATCCAGAGCCAGCGGAGTAGCTGAAGACTTGGGAGAGCCTCTTCTAACATCCACAGAGTCCAACAAAGCTAAATCTAGATTTGAAGCGTCTTCAAAAAAGGAGCATGCATTTTTAAGAAGTCCAAAAGAAGAAGCTGGAGGGACCGAGGACATTCTTACCTGAGAAATCCTTTGATTTGGTAAGGGGGACACATGAGCTGTAGGAGGAAGTGATGGTCCCAGGGAGGTAGAACCCAGATGGAGAGATGGATAGGCATGTCTCAGATGGCCCATTTTCTGGCAACAACTGCACCTGAAAGGGATGCCCTGATAGTCAAGCCTTTGTGAAAATAGGCGTTCCCGACAGAGAATTTCAATTTCAGCCAGTAATCCTTTTGAAATGTCCAGTTCCACTAAAATTCTAGCCATGCTCTTATCATATGTATTCATAAAATATTCATCAACAGCCATAAAGCGACCTATAGTGTTCCCTATGCCCTCCAAAAGAGAACGATTCCATAGAGGGAAGGGAAGCCCAGGTAGCAGAGTCCACAAGTGTTGTTTTTGAACCCTTTCATGAGCTGGGTCGAAATGAATATGCCATCGGTCTAATATGAGAGACCCTTTGCCCACTCTCCACAGACGATTAAGAACAGAAGTAGCATGAGCATCCTCTAAGAAAATGAAGACTATCCAACTCCAAACCAGAAGACTGATTGCAGGAACGTATGACAGGAAGGGATTTTAATGTTCAGTGGCCCAAGCGAACCAATATTTCTTGTCCAAAGAAGCATATTCCAATCTGCCTATAAGCACGCAAGAACATAAAGCTTCCACCCTATCCAAGTAAATATCACGACCCACCACATAGCACAGTTTTTCCTCGAGAATTTTATGGGCCTTTGCCTTTCTTCGACGTCAAAAGCGAGCATTACAACGGTCTATCGAGGCATCGGGAGACCCATCATGGGTTTTCAACATATGGACTAAAAAGAGGATCCCATAATGGACTCACCAGTCAACAAGAATCTTACAAATCCAAAGAATGGAGACAGTAATGAGCCACAAGCAACCACAGGAGACCCGAGATTCAAACCCTAGTTAGGGTATAAATAAGGGAAGCTATAAGGGTTAGATAGCATCAAAAACCCTAATCATACCCACAGACCCTGATAACGATAGCCGCATCAAGGACAAACAAGCCCCGAAAAACCAGGAGGAGCCCAGAATGGACTCACCAGTCAACAAGAGTCCGACAAATCCAAAGATTGGAGACAGTATTGAGCCACAAGCAAACACAGGAGACCCAAGGGCCAAACCCTAGTTAGGGTAAATAAGGGAAGCTACAAGGGTTAAAAAGCATCGAAAACCCTAATCATACCCACAAACCCTGATAACGACAGCCGCATCAAGGACAGACAAGCCCCGAAAAACCAGGAGAAGGATATTCTTCTAGAAACAAGATAAAAAAACCATCACTAACGTCGCAAAAGGAAGGGTGACCGAAACATCAAAACCACACAGCCACACAAAAGAACTAGACTAAAACTCATGGTCAAGCCAATACTGACTTCTATATACAATTCCCACTTATTTTAGACTGGTTGGTACTAGTCCTCAACATTGAGGATGGACTCCAGTCGTCAGTAGCAGCTTCAAGGGACAAAGAAGGACAAACAATAGCCAACAAACCCAGGAATAATAGTAAGAGGAAACACGGACTGATAACCCGATAAATGACAAACTAGACACAAAAAACAGACGGGGGGAACTCAAAAGAACAGGAGCAAAGAGAAAATACTGAAACCAAAGGGACGGCTTCTGAAGATTCAGTTCCATAAACACGAGAAGGAGGTCGTTGGGGAGTGCCATCCTCCTGCAAACCCTCGTTCCTCCTGCAAACCCTCCATTACTACCAATTTTTTTTTTTTACACTTGCTAACTAATGTGTACACAATATTTTTCACTAACTAGTGTGTACATAATATTTAAAAATAACTTTTCTCTAATTCTCATCCATGTGTTAACAAAATAGTGGGTCAAATGTAACCGTGATTGAATTATATCCTGAACAATGAACCATGTGCATGTAGGTTGGGGGCAATCCATCCCCAAGCCCATACGCATCCATAAAGAACAACCCAAGTGCATTGTTGCACCAATGAAGTGTAGGTTAATGGAAATGTGAAAGTTAACAAGGTCATCTTATGGTTGGCTCATCCTTGAGTTTAATTGTGAGAGGACATGTGACACTTAGAAGTGACTTTGAATCATTATCTTGAATCAACATGTATTGTTAACTTGTTTTCCATTTGCACAATAATGACCCTATTTGTTTTCATTGTCCCACCTTTCACACAATCATTGTTATAGATGTCCATATATATATATATATATATATAGTTGTATTACAATACTCAATCACCATTCATGTAACTATGCAACTCCTTCAAACCACTAGGAACGTAGTTTCTTTAGCAATAGTTAAGGCCAATACCTAAAACCTAAGAACTAATCCATATGATTAATTAGCTCCAATTATTTAAATTTGACTCCAATGATCATGATAGTGGGAAAAGGTACCATCCTAAAGACATATAAGTGAAGATTGAAGCAAACTTGCAAACTCCAAGGTGTAGAATGAGCAAGACCACCAATACATATATATTCTCCATTAACCATTGAACCCCTCTTTTTAGTGATGTCAAGCATATCACTAACAACTGAGCTAAAGGATCCAAAAAGAATCACCATCGTATGCGTAAAAATGAAGTACACAACTAAATTGAAACAAAGCTTGTAAAGTGCACAATGTCGACCTTTGTATTGTTATAATTGCATCAATTTATCATTGAAAGACTTCCTCTTTGACCAACGTATAAAACTAATTGGTAATACTTCTTGGATATTCCAATGGTCAAATAATCACAATAGATTCTCGTTTTATTTAATATAATGTGGTTCTTGTTTTAGAATCTCATAGTAATTAATGGGAAAATAAAACATATAACATGAGAAACTACTCATCCATACCATACACACAATGTACCCTAGAAAAACCAAGTGTGGTTGAAAACTCTAGCGAATTGTCATGCATTAGCCTCATCGTATTAAAACCATTTTATCGATTACTAAGAGGTTGTTTATGGAGCTATAATACAATATAGTCGTCTTAAAATTGCAGTCTCTTTCTTCCTCTCCTTTGCTAGTTCGACCTTCTCCATTGCTTCTCTTCTATGGAACAATTTCCTTTAGTGCACTTTGCTCAACTTTGGGAGCTCGTTCCCTACTTTTGAATTTGAAATACTTCTCCATTTCTTCTTCCTGTACTTATCTTCTTTGACAACTCTTCATTTCCTCACCTAAGAAATCAATTAACCATTAATCGAATTACCTATAATTAGTGCAACTATATGCTTCAAGTGGTTATCCATGTGGTAACATAGTGGCAAGGGAGGACAAACTACAGGAAACACTATTGGTGTCTCCCATTTCTAATTTTGCTTGTTGAATATGCTATCTCCTTTTTTCAGTTGCTAGCAAGTTTAGGGTCAATGAGTTTGTAAAGAATGAGTCCTTCTTTGTCGAGCAAAGGATTTTTAGAAAATCCTACAAGCTTCCTTTGCAAAATGGATCATATTTCTTCTCCTAGTGGCCAATCCAATACTTTTAGTCTATGAACTAAGAATTCGGTTGCTATCAATGTTGTCAATAATTAACTTTTGTTTCAAATTGAGCACAAATTGATGAACAAATTAACCATTTTATGTGGAAATTGGGTTTTATAAACAAGGATTTTAACATTTTTCTTTTGCATGAAAACCTTAGGACAAATAATCAACTATTATTTTGCTTCTCTCATTCATACTTATTGTTACGTGGATTTTCCTATTCCCCAATATTTCTCAACCAGGTTTTCCACAATCCTTTTTTGATAGAAAAATTCAATAACTGAAACTTGATAGGGTTTTTTGTTTGAAAAGGTTATGCTTACCAACCTTTCAGAAAACTACATGTTACAAGGAAACACTTTCCCTAAAAAATTAGAGCTTCTTTAAATTTAGACCCTTAGAGGTTTCTTTTGGTGTTTTGTGTCTTTGATTCATTTTTTATCACGACTCCCCATTTTGGAAGGTTTTGTTCCTCAAAATCTTGTTGATACAAAGGATGAGGAAAAGACTGCCCATTTTTATCCCTTCAATATCAATTAACTTTGCCTAAAAGTTAGCCTTTTAGTAACATTACAATGTTTTTGAAAGAACATTCGAGTTTACCTAACCTTCTTTTGTTGCATTACATCTTCTATCAATTCCTATCATATAAGTGCCAAGTGTTTTACAACGGTGAGGACTTATCCTTCTTCTGGCTCATCGAGCAGAAATGACTCAAATTTTTAAGTTATCCATGTTTGAGTACTAAATGCATACACATGTAAGCTGGTAATTTCTACACATAAGCATTGTTTCTTACTTATTCCAACACTTTGAAGGGATGATCATATGAGAGGAACTTTATAGTTTTTCTTGGTCCATGTAACCTCCCTTTGCTCAAGTGAAACCAAATATTTCCCTAGCTAAACTTTCCACTATGTTCTTTCCAATGAGTACTCCCACGTGAAATTTGAATAAAACCATAGGGAGATGTGTTCAAAATACAAATAAAAAAAAAGTAATTTTTTTCTCTTCCTCCAAAATTCATAACTATTATTTTCCTTGGGAAGCCTGGCATTTTAGACCCCAATTTTTTTAAATGACGGTCGTTTTTCTACCAAGGGTAATGAAAATCAACAAAATCAAAATCTAATAAACATTGAGGTGAAGGTTGGGGTCAAGGAAGAACTAGAGGTAGAGGACATATGACTTGCAATTAGAAAGGTTCAACAAAAGAAGTCAAAAATCAACATTCACAATCTAATGGAAGAGGAAGAGGAAGAGGAAAGAAAATCCTAACTTGTTTTCATTGAAATAAAATTGGACACTATGCCTAAGATTGTAGAAGTCCTTATGAAAAGGTAGCAAAGAACACTTCTTCTTTATCTTTGGAACAATATTTAACCGCAAAAGAAAAGGATAATTTTGAGTATGTTTTCATAGCACTTCATCATACAAAGGAATCAATCTCAAACGTAACAAATTATTCTTTTCGAAGTGACTATGAGGATGAATGGATTTTAGAGACATGGGCCATTGAACACATGCCTTCTCAAAAATATTTATTTTGGACTTATTAAGGTTGGCACTTAAATTCAATATTTTATGCTAATGATGCCATGCACAAGCCTAGTGGCAAAGGTCCAGTTAAGTTTTTTTTGCTAAGAATCAAGAAACATTGATTTCTAATGCCTAATATGTACCTACAATTAAGAAAAAAATATTTTCTTTGGAGTTATATCACCAATTAGGACCAAATTGTGATGGAAAAAGGGATTCTTATGATCAATTAAGAAAATAATGGATTAAAGATAGTCATGAAAAGATACAAATATGGAAAACTTATTAGGATGAGAGGATTAGTCATTCCACGAATGAAGGAATTTGCAGGGGTAGTTGAGACTAGAATAACATATGTTAGGTTATGACATATTCATTTTGGAAACATAAATGGTGATAGTCCCATTCAAATTCAACAACAATGAATGGTGAAGGGAATGCCAACATTTGGAAAGAGAATTCAAAGTGTCATGCTTGCATTTTTGGAAAACAAAGTAGGCTGCCATTTTCTACCAATAATTGGAGGGATACTAGGAGATTATAACTTGCTCAGTGCGATATTTGTGGACTTGAGGATACTTCATTTGGGAGATGTAAATATTTCTTATTTTCATTGATTATTTTAGCAAGATGGTTTGGGTGTATATTTTAAAATAAAAATCATAGGTATTTGATAAGTTTAAATGTTTAAGAATTTAGTTGAAACTACAATCAAATAAAAAAAAACCACCTTACACACTAATAGTGGTGGAGAATGTTGGCATTTGTGTCCAGCGCTCCCCGCGAGTTTTGTGACATGGGTTAACCCTTTCTCGTGGACCCTAAATTTGGTGATTGTATTAGAGATTAATGCATGTAGGTTTTGGTCTAATGGAAATCATGCTCCAACAAATGGTAACTGGGTGACAAGTCTAGAGCTCGAAACTTGCCTAGGTATCATTGGGGGGGAGATGTTGGAATTTGCATCTAGTGCTCTCTGAGTTTCGCGACATGGGTCAACCCCCTCTCACGGGTCCTAAATTTGATGTGTATCATAGATTAACACATGCAGGTTTTGGTCTAATGACAATCATGCTCCAACATAAAATTCACTTCAACTAAATTCTAAGCATATTTCAAGGACAACAAAATTATGAGACAATTGACTAACTCCACTCCTCAACAAAATGACATAATTGAAAGAATGAACCAAACATTTATGGGCATGGCTAGAGAAATGACGTTGTTTAAATGCATGAAATCTATTTTTTTGGTTGATCCTATTCACACATCTATTTATTTGAGGAATAGATTCCCTTCTTCTTCTTTGCATGGAATTACTCCTTTTGAGTCTTGGTATGGATTCACACCAAAAAACAAAAATCTTAGAATTTTTGGTTTAGTATGCTATGCCATTATTCCAAAAGAGAAAAGAACTAAGTTAGGTTCAGGGAGTATGAAAAGCATGATGATCTAGTCTTATGAAAATAAAAAGTGGTATACAAACTTCTATCAGAAGGAAAATTTATTATTAGTCAAGAGGTTATCTTCAATGAAACATAAATTCTCAGTGCAAAAGAAGATGCTAAAATACTTAATCAATTAGAGAAAAAAGTGATCGTGGAGCAACAAAGAATGCCACACATACATACATAAGGTGATAATTATTGGCTTGATATGAACTTGGGAAAAATGGAATATAAGAGTTACAAAAGTCTTTACAAATTGACTTAGTAGATACAACTCAAGTTAACTTGGATAATACTCCTTCAGTTAGTACAACAACTACATCACAAGTTCCACACAAGGTTCCAAAGTGAGCAATTCAAATTCTTAAGGAAGTCAAATATGATGTAAGTCAAAACGGATGTGGCCACTCATCTCTCCACTTTTGTAGAGGTTGGTGAAAATGAAGAATGGAGACAACTAATTGAAAGTGAATATGAGGCATTGATTAAGAATAAGATCATTTGTAGTATTGTTGATTGTCCTCCCAATGTAAAACCCATTGGCTGCAAATGGCTTTATAAATAAAATATAAGGAAGATGGTGAAATTGATAAGTTTAAGGATTCAATAATGGAACAGATTTTTGCTAAAAAAAGAAGGGATTGCCTATGGAAAAACCTTCACTCCAACAACTAATTTGGACATTATTTGGATGGTGTTTTCCTTGCCACACAAATTGAATGAAAAGTGCAACAAATGTATGTAAACAAATACATTTCCCATTGGTTAAGGCATTATATGAATACAAACAAGCTCCAAGAGATTTATATGCTAAATTGTATCCATATCTTCAAAAAATATTTTTTTGAGGATCAAATTGGATGATACTTTGTATGTTCGGATTCAAGAAAATCACTTTGTAAAAAGTAATCATGATGGTCATATCTTTCGGGTAAATATATAACTTAAAATAGGTCTTGAGATGACTAATATAGGGTTACTTCATTACTATCTTTGAGTTGAAGTAGTACAAAAAGGTGATAGTATATTTATTTGTCATTCTAAGTATGTCTTAGAGTTATTGAAGAAATTTGAAATGGAGGATTGAAAATATCTCTTACTCCCATGGAATGAAACTCTCAACGTTTGAAGGGGGTGGAACTTGTCATTAGTACTAAGTACTGAAAATTAATTGGAAGTTTAATCTACTTGAAAAACAATGATTCATTCCTATCATTTGTCATCAATACACTTTCAAGGTATATGCAAGAATTCATATTTTACATTGGAATGCAGCTAAAAGGGAACTTCAATTTCTTCAAGGAATAATTGGTTTTGGGATTATGTACAAAATAAATATTTTTTTTAGAGTTGTTAGATACTAAGATGCACAAATTTTCAAAGAATTAGATGACACATATTCTACCTCAAGGTATTTAATGAATATGGGGTCAATCATTATATCATGGAGTTGTAATAAACTTGATACAATTGCAAATTCAATAGTAGAAGCATAATTTATTATTTTGGCTCAGTAAAAAGTGTGTGAAATAGAGCAGTTGTGGTGAATTTTGCAGGATATTGGTATTCTTTAAACTGAAACTACTTCATTATTGATTGGCAACCAATCATCGATACGTCTAGCTGAAAATATGGTGTTTCACTAAAATACAAAGCATGATGACACAAAGTACCATTACATTAGAGCGATTGTCATAAAAGGAATCATCAAACCAAAATAATGTCTAATAGAATATCAAAATTCAATCATTTTCATCAAACCTCTTGGAATAATCAATTCACTAAATTCAAAATTAAACTTGGTGTTTTCTAAAGAGAAATTTTGGATCAAATGTGATCCTAAATTTCAACTTAGGAATCTAGTTTAGGGATTAAATTATTTATGTAAATGGTCACTTATCACATTCAAGTGATTATGTGATTAGGTTTCCATGTTAGTTTTAGAAACTACTTGTACAACTAGAACTTTGAGTTATTTATATTCACTTCCATGTGATGTGAGGTGGATTTTGTCCCTTATCCCTCACATATATACTTAGATGTAATTTATTCTCTCATTAAGAAAACTTGTGTGTCTAAGGACACTTCATTATTGTAAATTGAGCACATAGATCTATAGACAAACACACAACTCACAAAATAGATCACACACTTTACATAGAAATTGAAGAATGAAAAAGTGCAAAAATGGCTTGCAACTGTGAATGCTTTTATTAAGAAAAAAGTAATTAGATAATAATTACAATGAAGTACAATGGCTAAATAGCCACAAGCAATTTGAATCCACATGAGGAAAATTCGAATTGATTACACTTTACTTGACTGTAGGTAACTAAGACCTTGTCTAAATCATTATCGGAGGACTCAATGGTTAACTGACCTTGTGTTGCAGTTGCAACTATTTCCCCAAATTTTCAAATTTTGGACCCCCTTGTTAATTTTTAGAATTGCCTAGAATCGTTTGGATCCATGAACTCTTTTTGTTTTGCTTTAATTTTGGACTATTTTGAGATTAACTCTCTTCATGCTTTTCAGAAAATTGCTTAAGTTTGAAACTGCTGCGGGTTGTGGAATTTAGAGTTTGGTTTGTTTCCCTTTGAGCTGCAATTTCTTGCTTTGTTCTCGGAAGATTTTTTCTCATGCTAGCTACTGTTTCGAAGGCCATTTTAACAACGTATCAGAGCCATGTTTCCTTAGGGAGCCTCCGTTGTGGAAATTGAACGATGATTATTCTGCAGGAAGATCTTGACCGCTTTGATGTCGCGTCGTGTTGTTTGACTTGTTATATTATCGGAGGTTGTTCGAAGTTGAGTCAGGGTATTTGGTATTTGTGAAGCCACTATGAAACAAGTTTTTGGATGGCTGCGAGACCTTAAGTTGTTCCAAACACTTAGCATTTTACATTGATCTTGCACCATAGCAAAATTTATGGTTTGGATCGAAGGCTGTAGTCTGTTTATCTTTCGCCCTTGCAGCTCCCAAGCGAACTAGGTATCTGCCATATAACTGCTCTGCTCACTGATGCTTTGTCAGGTTTTCATCCCTTTGTCTTTGGACCAGGGGGTCTGTAGTCATTCCTCCTCGACCCTTGCGGCTGTGTAACGCACTAATTGTCCGACGTTGATGTCTTTCCGCTCGTCGACTGGGAACTTTTCCACCCAGAATTTGGATTTTAGCTCTCCCGACTCTGATAAACTTAACGGTCTCACAGATCCCGCTGACGCGGATGTGAGTGAGACTACACGGACAATTTTTTAATTTTTTAAGCCACCGATAAGTTTTTTTTCTTCCTGTCGTTGGGTGAGTTTTTTAAACCCCTATGTGGGTGACAGTGTTTTTGGTACTTGTTAAGGTTTTCATGACGAGAGCGCAATACATGGCCTCTTTTGATGACTATTCATTTTGTTGATGTAGTTTGATTGAAAGATGCAGTCCTAATTAATGATAAATGTCATTTAATTGCAGATGGACTCAAGAGACTTTCTCATATTACTACTACGAGAAGACATAGCTGGGAGACAAAGCAGCAGAAAGTTGGCTGGGCAGTGTAGGCAGAGTTCATACTGAAATCAACGGGATCTCAAGGAAGACAAACGAAAGACAGGGCAAAATCGATGGTGACAAAATCCTAGGCTTGGAAATATCTGTCAATTACTGAGCGGATCCCGCTTTGTTAAGTACTCATAAGTTGAAATCTGAAAACGTAACGCACGAAGTGAATCATGAGTACTCACAGAAAAGACAAAATGGTGATATTAGACGGTTTTGAGGAGCCCAAAGGTCACACAGTTGGGACAGCACAAGGGGTTGGCTGATTTGGTTTAAATATAGGAAAGTTAGAGTTTACAAGGGCTTTTTCCCTGGAAAAACTTGTGAACTATTGTTTGTAAGAGGAACTACTTCGTTTTACAATACGAAATTGCAAATTTTGCCTGTTGAAGAAGGTGTTGTGTGGAATGTTCAAATGTAATAAATGAACAATGTTGAAGGGGAACTATTTCGTTTTCAACTGTGTTTCATTAACTGTGAGAGAATTCTAACTTTCTGAACTTATGTTCTTGCCTGAATGTTCTCTAGTATATTCTGTGATATTTTCCACTATGAGTAATGGAGGTTTTAACTGATGATGAGATATCTTGTCGTCGATATCTTTATTCATGCTTATGTGTTTGGTTCTAGGAACAACTATCTGTGATTTGCCGTAACATGTGAATAGTATTACATTACTCATGAATTAATATCTAGCACTCTAGAGATAGCTTAGTTAGTATTTATTTTCTAGTTGTGTGTGATTTAGATAAGAGAGGGTTTAAGACGAAAGGTAAGAACCTGCGCATGACATTGTGAACACTCCTTGCATTCTCAATCAATATGCATGTTAGGTAGGAATTTGCATATCATACTTAAAATCAAGAAACACAAAAATATATACGGTGGATCGGGCCGCAACCGGTAAAACCTTTTATTTTTGTTACTTGAACTATGGTAGCCGAACCGCAAACCGGACAGATTCCCTACACCAAACAGTCATGGGCTAGTTGGGAACGTTGACTGGGGAGAATCCCTTGTTATTTTTTACTGTGATTTTCCAGGCCTCAATAGTTTTTGGCGCTAGAAGGAGGGCCGCCAGTGCATGGCTGGCCGAGGAAACCTGTTTTCCCGAGATCATTCCACCGGTAACAATTCAGGAGGCTGTTTGTTTTCCAGTCCAATTCCTGAAGAAGGGGGTAGAGAACATTTGTATTCTGTCAACAACGAAGTTGTTAATGATCTGAGAAGACACACTAGGGCATACGTGAAGAAGATTGGAGGATTGCCGATTATCCCTGAATTGCCCAGAAGAGAATATAAAAGGAAAGATCATCCTATATTGGAAGACTCAGTGCTGGTTGGGGATTTGGAAGAACTTGTAGAAATAGCCTTACGGGAAGTTGTACAGCCTTTGAATTAAGTAGGCCCGGATACTCCTCACAGTTCTCCTGTTCATACTCCTATTCGCTCACCCCCTCACTCTCCACCCATACTCATGGCAGGCATAAATGCAAATCAACCGCCCAACCCACCGAATCCACCACTTGCCTGGAAAGCCAGATCACCTTTACACCTAACACCTCCATTGCATGATTTACCTCAATCTTTTGAAAAAATGCTGCCCAAATTTGACCCAAATGAGAAGATGTTAGTAGACGACCACTTGCAAAGTTTCTATTTGGCAATAGAAGGTTTAAGGGCTAGGGAATATGAGGATGTAGTTTGTAGACTTTTCCCACACATCCTTAAAGGAGCCTTAACATCGTGGTACTTTGGTTTTCCTGCAAATTCTATCCCTAATTGGGATACCTTCGAGAGGATTTTAGAAGTAATTATGAAACCCAAAAAACTCATGCCACTCTCATGAAAGGACTATGCGCCTTAAAGAAAGAAAGAAAGGAGAAGGTGCAAGTTTCACCCAAAAATTTGCAGCCTATATTAATAATTTTTTTGAAGCTGACAAACCTTCAGATAAAGTCTTGATTGAATATTATACCTCAGCTCTAGGACCCGAGTTGGCCATGTTTGCCAAAATGAAGGCCAAGCCTACGCTAGCGAAGACCTATGAGGAGGCGGAGAGAGTAGAGGCTGAAAGGGAAAGTATCGAAGATTATCCCTAACGGTCAGGAAAAAAAAATGTGGAGAGGAAAGCTTTGTTGTTTACGAATCCTAAGGAGAAGCAGTCACCAAATTTCGAAGGAATGGGAAAAATGATGCAGAAGCTTTCTAATAGAATCATAGACTTGGAAAAGGAGAAGGAATCCCAAAAGTTCTACAAGTCTTATTACAAGAAAAGGGAAGATAACAATCAATCCCAACCCCCTCCGCACAATCTTGCATCTATGAATTTAACAGAAGTAGGAATGGACAATTTTTGCACTTTCCACCAACAACCCCGCTCTGAAAAGAATTGTCCTCAATGGATAAACTTAATGACGTTGGTTATGAATCAGCTGTTGGATTCTAAATTGACAGAAGATAAAGATGAAGAAAGGAAAGACAACAATACATCAACGAAAGAACAAGAGGATGAGACCATGGTTTTATGGGACTGTGTTTCATTGTTTGACGCTGAGGAGGAAAAGGTCTTCAAACACGAGGACATCCTGGAAACAAATGTAACAACAAGAAGCCAAATTTTGGCTAAAGAAAACAGTATCATGCTCCCAAATATTAAAAGACTTCAAAGGAATGTTAGGAAATTTCAAAATAACTCCTCAGCTGATAAAATTCCTGAATTTACCATCACCAATCAAGGTCCTAGACAGACTAACATGTTTGCCAAGCCCAATGAAGAAAAAATAAATAATGGTAAACCAAATCCCACCGAACCTAAGATGGAATATGACATTGTGGAAGATATAAAGAAGCTAAGGGCAAATATCTCATTATTTGAAATGTGCAAGGTGCCGCAGCAGAAAGAAAATCTATTGAAATCACTTGAAGCATCAAAGGAGGGGCTTCCCACAGACAATGAGCCCAAGGAAGAAGAAGAAATTGGGGAAGAAAGTATAGGAGGTAAGCCTAAGAGCAAGAATCCACCTTTTCTCCTCACTTTTGAAATTTTTAACCACAATGTACATAACTTCCTGGTATACTCAGGGGCATCAGTTAACGTCATGCCACTGTCAGTCTGCAAAAGGATAAATGGGTATCCAAAACCATCCACCTGGAGGGTTGTTCAGTTAGATAGAACAAATGTGAAGGTAATTGGGGAAATGGAGGATGTTCTAGTTCGCTTGTCTTCAAATGATAAGGTGTGTTGATTTATTGATATTGTGGTGGCTGACATACCAGAAGCTTATGGGCTTGTTCTGAGCAAGGACTGGTCAGCAAAGCTAAACGAATATTTTTCCTTGGACTGGTCACATCTGTGGCTGCCGTATAAAGGAAGCCCGAATCAAATTAAAATTTTGAGGGAGCCCCACATGAAACACAACATTACTTAGTTCGAAGAAAAAAATGAACCAGTGGATTCTGTTTTGGGAAATTACTTTATTGAGTTTGAACCAAGAAATTACCAAGCAAAAGAAGCCAGCGACACATCAGACGCTCAGCCTAATCTCCTTTGGTTTTCATAGGCTAATGAAATCGATTGTACAATAGTAGACTTAGCAGTAGAAGTAGATGTAAATTCCTGCATAGTAGTTAGCGATTTTTGGACATTTTTTTTTACGGTTCTAAAATGTTAGAAGGGTCAGGAGCCGACTGTGTCCTGATTGACCCTAAGAAGAACAAACATTTTATTTCATGTAGGTTAGAGTTTGAATGTACAAATAACACAACTGAATATGAAGCGTTGGTTCAAGGTTTAAGGAAAGCAATTGAATTAAAGGCAAATAATCTGAAAGTGTTTGGAGATTCTGAAATAATTGTAAAACAAATTCGGAATCAAATACATTGCATCTCTCCTCATTTAAAAGCTTATCAAAATGACGTATGGGATTTACTCAAATGTTCTAATGCATTTAATATTGTATCGATTCCAAGACTGAAGAATGCAGCAGCTGACTTGTTGGCCACATCAGTTGTGAGGCTTGTACCCTCTAATAATCGGTGCTCTGTTGAATTGCTTTTCGGGCCCTCGGTTCCGGGTATGATTACCAACCGACGAGTGTTCGATGATGATCCGCAAATTATAGAATTCTTAATGAATGATGAGGCGTTTAAAGGGGCGATTATTGATGATGAAGAACATCAGGCTGAGCTGAAATTCGATAATTTCATCCCTAAGGGAGTCAGAACTTTAGAACAGATGTTTGATTTAAATGAAAAATTTAGAAGACTAGCAAACGTGAAGACTCATAGCTCATCTCTACAGTTTGAATTGATTAATTTGGGGATTGAGATGAAGCCTAAATATGTGAATCTTGGAAAATGTTGTTCACCAGCTGAAAGAGATAAGTTCATCATTCTTTTCAATCAATACAAAGTTGTTTTTGCCTAGATGTATGAAGATCTGAAGACATATGACACCAGTATTATCTAGCATGTTATCCCCATCAAATCTGGAGTCAAACCTTATCAGCAGCCTTTAAGGAAAATGCATCCAAAATTGGAACCTCTAATCCAGAGTGAAGTTAAGAAATTATTGGATGCTAGAATCATTTTAAGGTTAGACACTCGGAATGGGTTTCAAATCTAGTACCAGTGAGGAAGAAATCTGGAGAAATCAGGTTATGTGTGGATTTTAGAAACTTAAATCGCACTTCAGATAAAGACAATTATCCTGGTCCACCCATGGAGGAACTACTACAAATGGTTTCAGGTTCTGAACTATTCTCTTTATTAGACGTATTTTCAGGCTACAATCAAGAATTATTAGCCGAAGAAGACAGATTGAAAACGACATTCAGGACCAGGTGGGGAACTTTCGCTTACAGAAGAATGCCATTTGGACTTATAAACGCTGGAGCTATGTTCCAGAGGGCTATGGACATAGCTTTCCGCGGTTTGATTGGCCGCGGTCCTGTAGTATACCTCGATGGCATCACAATATTCTCGAAGAAGAGAGAAGGACACGCATTTCATCTAAAGTAGATTTTTGAACGCTGCCAAAAATATGGTATCTCACTAAACCCCAAGAAGTGTGTGTTCGATGTTATGAAAGGTAAGTTGTTGGGTCACGTAGTTTTGAAGAAGGGGATCTCTATAGACCCAGAAAGGATCAAAGCCATTGAACAGATTCCCTTGCCCCATAATAAAAAGGGCATGCAATCATTTATGGGGACAGTAAACTTCGTGTGAAGTTTTGTGCCAGATTTCGCTCAAATTGTTAAACCTTTGCTGCAAATGGTAAAGCAAAGTGCACAATTCAAGTGGACTGATTTTGAGAAGAACACATTTGGTAAGATTAAAACCACTGTTGCGCATGCACCCTCCCTCAAAAGACCGGATTTTGATAAATATTTTATTCTGTACACTTTTGCATCCGATGATTCGCTAGCAGCTGTGCTTACCCAGAAGGAATATGGGGGACATGAGTTCCCCATGTCATTTATGAGCAGTGGTCTGAAAGGGGCTGAATTGAATTACCGAGCTATAGATAAACAAGCTTACGCAGTGTTCAAAGTGGTGAAACAATTCAGGCCCTACATACTAAAGAACCGGACCAAGGTAATCGTCCCACACCTAGCTGTGAGGTCTCTTTTTGTACAAAAGGAGTTAGGAGAAAGAAGGGGCAATTGGGTAATAGCTCTTCAGGAATATGACCTCTAATTCAAGCCAGCTTCTATAGTTAAAGGGAAAGGGTTGTGCAGACTAATGACTGAAAATAGAAACAATGAAGAACATGCCTGGGAACATGAAGCTAAGTTACATTTGATAGATGTATGTCCTCTTTTCACAGCCCCGGACTCTTGGTATCGAGACCTTGTGCATTACCTTTAGACAGGATCATTACCGGAACATTGGAATTCTAAGCAAAGAAGGGCATTGCGTCTTAAATCAGCCTCATATCATATTTTTGAAGGAATATTATTTAGAAAAAATTACGATGGAGTTCTTCTTCGATGCTTAGAGAAATAAGACATGAAGAAGGTAATGACAGATTTACATGATGGACCTGCTAGGGGACATTTTTTCGGAGATACTACAGCTGATAAAATTCTCAGAGCCGGATACTATTGGCCCACGCTTTTCAAATATGCACACGCCCATGTCAGAAAGTGCGACATTTGTCAAAGGTGTAGTGGAAGACAAGCTAAAGTACCAGGGCCGTTGAAGCCTGTGATAATAACAGAGCCTTTTGAGCAATGGGGGTTAGATATCATTGGGGAGATAAAGCCGAATTCTTCCCTGCAACACAAGTGTATTCTGATAGTAACTGACTACTTCACTCACTGGGTCGAAGCCATCCCATTGCGCAAAATAAATGAGGATGCGGTCATAGACTTCTTGCAAGACCATATTATGACCAGGTTTGGAGTTCCAATTTCTTTAGTTTTTGATAATGCTACTTACTTTTCCTCGATTAGATTAACTGCTTTTGCTCATGAGAAAGGGATTAAGTTGCATTATTCTGCTAATTACTATCCACAAGGAAATGGTTTAGCTGAATCTACAAACAAGAATCTGATTAGGATTTTTTTTTTAAAACGGGGATAGAAAAACAGAGTAGTTTGCACTCAGCATTACCAAATGCCCTTTGGGCTGATAGATTCAACCCCAAGTATTCGATAGGAGTGTCTCCATATACCCTTGTGTATGGTAAAGAGGCCATTCTACCCCCCAATATCATGCTACCCTCTTCCATAATAGCTCAAGAATCCAGAGGATCAGATAATGAAGTCCTGCAAATGAGGATATATAATCTCCTGAAGGCAAAAGAGTCTCGATCTAAATCCGGAGAGCGCTTTAAACAACAACAAGAGGTAGTAAAGAAATGGTTTGATAAACACAAGGCTAGAACAAAAGATTTTGAGGTGTGAGATTTGGTTCTCAAGTGAGACCACCCCCATGATGAGAAAGGAAAACACACGAAATTTCAACAGTTATGGGTAGGTCCTTTCCAGATTGCGGAAAAGCTTGGCCCCTCAACTTATAAATTGCAAGATTTACAGGGGTGGGAAGAGAACTTACCAGTAAATGTTTTAGTTCTCAAACCTTATTTTTCCTGAGTTTTGTTTGTGTTATTTTATCTTGTATATAAATAATTTGATGTGGTCGTTTACTTTGAGTTATGTAGTTCTGTTTTGTTTTAGTCTAAATTTTGACTGATTTCAATAAAGGAGGCAAATCGCGGTTGCATGGAGAACATCAGAATTTTGGAATGATTAAAGTTCTTGGGTATAAGACTGTGTATTATTCTTTATCTAAAAGAATTTCTTCTATTTTAGCAGTTTTCTCAAGTGGTTATGAACACATTGAATTCCTGCTTAATCCTTGTAAAATAAACTAGAATCAAAAGTTTTGGAATACTATTTTGAGGATCCATCCATCTCACATTTAAAATGTCCTAGGGAGTGACAACAAAGGGCCCATGGAAAGGAAGCAGGGTAAACATTATATTATATATAAATGATCCCATTCCAAGAATTGAATGCTAAAAGGAAGATAAGAGTCGAAAGCTCCTATGAAAGCATTATGTATCAAAACAAATACTGAACCATATAAGTACTAAATCGCCAAAAGTTCCTCTCCGTCCGTGAGATGAAAATTGAATACATCTCTCACGCAAAAGGACACTATGGATAGAGGAGCTTCAGAAAGAAAGGCATGCAGGAGGACTCATATGAAAAGGACAAAAGTTCAAAAGCACGAAAGGTGCAAAATGGCATGGGAATGAGGAACAAATGAATATTTCTATTTACCATATGCTACAATCCTGTGGTATCCAAGCTGGAAGCTACCTGAAGACAAAGGTAACAAATGAAATTCATATTCTAGGCCTCAAAAGAGTTATATTGACATGAAAATCCTGGTTTCCACTCTCCTAAATTGGACTATCATCAATGATTAAAAGTACATATATTTGCCATTTGAGAAATCCAGATATTTGGAATAATTCAACATGTTTGTTTGTTGTTAAATAGTCTGTTACTCAAGAAATAATCGTCCAGAGATCTAGGTCCACCAAGTAGTCTCCAATTGTTGCAGCTGCAACTGTTTCCCCAAATTTTCAAATTTTGGACCCCCTTGTTAATTTTTAGCATTGCCTAGAATCGTTTGGATCCATAAACTCTTTTTTTTTGCTTTAATTTTGGACTATTTTGAGGTTAAATCTCTTCATGCTTTTTGGAAAATTGCTTAAGTTTGAAATTGCTGCGGGTTGCAAAATTTAGAGTTTGGTTTGTTGCCCTTTGAGCTGCGATTTCTTGCTTTGTTCTCAGAAGCTTTCTTCTCATGCTAGCCACTGTTTCGAAGGCCATTTTAACAACGTATCAGAGCCATGTTTCCTTAGGGAGCCTCCATTACAAAAATTGAACAATGATTATTCTGCAGGAGGATCTTGATCGCTCTGATGTCACGTCGTGTTGTTTGACTTGTTATATTATCAGAGGTTGGTCGAAGTTGAGTCGGGGTATTTGGTCTTTGTGAAGCCACTGTGAAACAAGTTTTTACACTACTACGAGACCTTAAGTTGTTCTGAACACTTAATATTTTACATTGATCTTGCGCCATAGCAAAAGTTATGGTTTGGATCGAAGGCTGTAGTCTATTTATCTTCTGCCCCTGTGGCTCCCAAGCGAACTAGGTATCTGCCATATAACTGCTCCGCCTGTCGATGCTTTGTCGGGTTTTTGTCACTTTGTCTTTGGACTAGGGGGTCTATAGTCTTTCTTCCTCTGCCCTTGTGGCTGTATAACGCACTAATTGTCCGACGTTGATGTCTTTCCGCTCGCCGATTGGGAACTTTTCTGCCTAGAGTTTGGATTTTATCTCTCCCAATTCCGATAAACTTAACGGTCTCGTGGATCCCATTGCCTATTTGAGACCCACTGATGTAGCTATGAGTGAGACTACACAGCCGATGTTTTAATGTTTTAAGCCACCGATAAGTTTTTCTCTTCCCTTCATTGGGTGAGCTTTTTAAACCCCTGTGTGGGCGACAGTGTTTTTGGTACTTGTTAAGGTTTTCATGATGAGAGCGCAATACAGGGCCTCTTTTGATGAATATTCATTTTGTTGATGTAGTTTGATTGAAATATGCAGTCCTAATTAATGATAAATGTCATTTAATTGTAGACGGACTCAAGAGACTTTTTCAAATTACTACTACGAGAAGACATAGCTGGGAGACAAAGCAGCGGAAAGTTGGTTGGGCAGTGTAGGCAGAGTTCATATTGAAATCAACAGGATCTCAAGGAAGACAAACAAAATACAGGGCAGAATCGATGGTGAAAAAATCCTAGGCTTGGAAAGATCCATCAGTTACCGAGTGGATCCCGCTTTGTTAAGTACTCATAAGTTGAAATCTGAAAATGTAATGCATGAAGTGAATCATGAGTGCTCACGGAAAAGACAAAATGGTGATATTAGATAGTTTTAGGGAGCCCAAAGGTCACACTGTTGGGGTAGCCCAAGGGGTTGGTTGATTTGGTTTAAATATAGGAAAGTTAGAGTTTACAGGGGCTTTTTCCCTAAAAAAAATTTGTGAACTATTGTTTGTAAGAGGAACTACTTCGTTTTACAATACGAAATTGCAAATTTTCCCTGTTGGAGAAGGTGCTGTGTGGAATGTTCAAATGTAATAAATGAACAATGTTGAAGGGGAACCATTTTGTTTTCGACTGTGTTTCATTAACTGTGAGAGCGTTCTAACTTTTTGAACTTATGTTCTTGCCTGAATGTTCTCTAGTATATTCTGTGATATTTTCCACTATGAGTAATGGAGGTTTTAACTGATGATGAGCTATCTTGTCATGGATATCTTTATTCATGCTTATGTGTTTGGTTCTAGGAACAACTATCTGTGATTTGCCGTAACATGTGAACAGTATTACATTACTCATGAATTAATATCTAGCTCTCTAGAGATAGCTTAGTTAGTATTTAATTTCTAGTTGTGTGTGATTTAGATGTGAGAGAGTTTAAGACAAAAGGTAAGAACCTGCGCATCACATTGTGAACACTCCTTGCATTCTCAATCAATTTGCATGTTAGGTAGGTATTTGCATATCATACTTAAAATCAAAAAACAAAAAAATATATACGATGGACTAGGCTGCAACCAGTAAAACCTTTTATTTTTGTTACTTGACCTACGGTAGCCAGACCGCAAACCGGACGGATTGCCTACACCAAACAGTCATGGGCTAGTTGGGAACGTTGACTGGGGAAAATCCCTTGCTATTGTTGCCTGCAATTTTCCAGGCCTTAACAGTTTCTGGCACTAGAAGGAGGGCTGCCAGTGCATGGTTGGCTGAGGAAACCCGTTTTCCCGAGATCATTCCACTGGTAATAGTTTAGGAAGCAGTTTGTTTTCCAGTCCAATTCCTAAAGAAGGGGGTAGAGAACATTTCTATTCTATCGACAATGAAGTTGTTAATGATCTGAGAAGACACACTAGGGAATATGTGAAGAATATTGAAAGATTTCCGATTATCCATGAATTTCCTAGAAGAGAATATAAAAGGAAATATCGTCCTATATTGGAAGACTCAGTGCTGGTTGGGGATTTGGAAGAACTTGTAGAAACAGCCTTACAGGAAGTTGTATAGCCTTTGAATCAAGTAGGCCTGGATACTCGTCATAGTTCTCCTATTCATACTCCTATTTGCTCACCCCCTCACTCTCCACCTAGACTCATGGTAGGCATAAACACAAATCAACCGCCCAACCCACCGAATCCACCACCTGCCTGGAAAGCCAGATCACCTTTAAACCTAACACCTTCGTTGCACGATTTACCTCAATCTTTTGAAAAAATGCTGCCCAAATGTGACCCAAATGAGAAGATGCTAGTAGACGACCACTTGCAAAGTTTCTATTTGGCAATAGAAGGATTAAGGGCTTGGGAATATGAGGATGTAGTTTGTATACTTTTCCCACACACCCTTAAAGGAGCAGCAGCATCGTGGTACTTTGGTTTGCCTGCAAATTCTATCCCTGATTGGGATACCTTCGAGAGGATTTTTAGAAGTAAGTATGCAACCCAAAAAACTCATGCAGCTCTCATGAAAGGACTATGCGCCTTAAAGAAATAAAGAAAGGAGAAGGTGCATAGTTTCACCCAAAGATTTGCAGCCTATCTTAAGAATTTTTCTGAACCTGACAAACCTTTAGATAAAGTCCTGATTGAATATTATACGTCAGCTCTAGGACCCAAGTTGGCCATGTTTGCCAAAAAGAAGGCCAAGCCTATGCTAGCAGAGACCTATGAGGAGGCGGAGAGAGTAGAGGCTTAAAGGGAAAGTATCGAAGATTATCCCGAATGATTAGGAGAAAAAAATGTGGGGAGGAAAGCTTTGTTGTCTACTAAGCCTAAGGAGGAGCAGTGACCAGATTTCGAAGGAATGGGAAAAATGATGCAGAATCTTTCTAATAGAATCATAGACTTGGAAAAGGAAAAGGAAGCCCAAAAGTTCTACAAGCCTTATTACAAGAAAAGGGAAGATAACAATCAATCCCAACCCCTTCCGCACAATCTTGCATCTATGAATTTAACAGAAGTAGGAATGGAAAATTTTTGCACTTTACACCAACAACCCCACTCTGAAAAGAATTGTCCTCAATGGATAAACTCAATGACGTTGGTTATGAATCAGCTGTTGGATTCTAAATTGACAGAAGATAAAGATGAAGAAAGGAAAGACAACAATACATCAACGAAAGAACAAGAGGATGAGACCATGGTTTTATGGGACCGTGTTTCATTGTTTGACGATGAGGAGGAAAAGGTCTTCAGACATGAGGACATCCTAAAAACAAATGTAACAACAAGAAGCCAAGGGTTGGCTAAAGAAAACAGTCTCATGCTCCCAAAGACTAAAAGACTTCAAAGGAATGTTAGGAAATTTCAAAATAACTCCTCAGCTGATAAAATTCCAGAATTTACCATCACCAATCAAGCTCCTAGACAGACTAACATGTTTGCCAATCCCAATGAAGAAAAAATAAATAATGGTAAACCAAATCCCACCGAACCTAAGATGGAATATGACATTGTGGAAGATATAAAGAAGGTAAGGGCGAATATCTCATTATTTGAAATGTGCAAGGTGCCGTAGCAGAAAGAAAAGCTATTGAAAGCACTTGAAGCATCAGAGGAGGGGCTGCCCACCGACAATGAGCCCAAGGAAGAAGAATAAATTGGGGAAGTAAGTATAGGAGGTAATCCTAAGAGCAAGAATCCACCTTTTCTCCTCACTTTTGAAATTTTTAACCACAACATACATAACTACCTGGTAGACTCAGGGGCATCAGTTAACGTCATGCCACTGTCGGTCCGCAAAAGAATAAATGGGCAGCCAAAACCATCCACCTAGAGGGTTGTTTAGTTAGATAGAATGAATGTGAAGGTAATTGGGGAAATGGAGGATGTTCTAGTTCGCTTGTCTTCAAATGATAAGGTGTTTCAATTTATTGATATTCTGGTGGCTGACATACCAGAAGCTTATGGGCTTGTTCTGAGCACGGACTGGTTGGAAAAGCTAAACGGATATTTTGCCTCGGACTGGTCACATTTGTGGCTGCCGTATAAAGGAATCCCGAATCAAATTAAAATTTTGAGGGAGCCCCACATGAAACACAACGTTGCTCAGTTCGAAGAAAAAAATGAACCAGTGGATTCTGTTTTGGGAAATTACTTTATTGAGTTAGAACCAGGAAATTACCAAGCAAAAGAAGCCAGTGACACATCAGACGCTCAGCCTGATCTCCTTCGATTTTCACAGGCTGATGAAATCGATTGTAAAATAGTAGACTTAGTAGTAGTAGTAGATGCAAATTCCCGCACAATAGTTAGCGATTTCTGGACACTTTTTTTTATGGTTCTAAAACATTAGAAGGGTCAGGAGCCGACTGTGTCCTGATTCACCCTAAAAAGAACAAACATTTTCTTTCATGTAGGTTAGATTTTGAATGTACAAATAACACAACTGAATATTAAGCATTGGTTCAAGGTTTAAGGAAAGAAATTGAATTAAAGGCAAATAATTTGAAAGTGTTTGGAGATTCTGAAATAATTGTATAACAAATTTGGAATCAAATACATTGCATCTTTCCTCATTTAAAAGCTTATCAAAATGAAGTATGGGATTTACTCAAATGTTTTAATGCATTTAATATTGTATCGATTCCAAGACTGAAGAATGCAGCAGCTGACTTGTTGGCCACATCAGCTACGAGGCTTTTACCCTCTAATAATCGATGCTCTGTTGAATTGCTTTTCAGGCCCTCGGTTCCGGATATGATTACCAACCTACGAGTGTTTGACAATGATCAGCAGATTATAGAATGCTTAACGAATGACGAGGCATTTAAAGGGGCGATTATTGATGATGAAGAACATCAGGCTGAGCTGAAATTCGATAATTTCATCCCTAAGGGAGTCAGAACTTTAGAACAGATGTATGATTTCAATGAAAAATTTAGAAGACCAGCAAATGTGAAGACTCATAGCTCATCTCTACAGTTCGAATTGATTAATTTGGGGATTGAGATGAAGCCTAAATATGTGAATCTTGGAAAATGTTGTTCACCGACTGAAAGAGATAAGTTCATCGTTCTTTTCAATCAATACAAAGACATATGACACCAGTATTGTCCAGCATGTTATCCCCATCAAATCTGGAGTCAAACCTTATCAGTAGCCTTTAAGGAAAATGCATCCAAAATTGGAACCTCTAATCTAGAGTGAAGTTAAGAAATTATTGGATGCTAGAATCATTTTTAAGGTTAGACACTCGGAATGGGTTTCAAATATGGTACCAGTGAGGAAGAAATCTGGAGAAATCAGGTTATGTGTGGATTTTAGAAACTTAAATCGTGCTTTAGATAAAGACAATTATCCCGTTCCACCCATGGAGAAACTACTACAAATGGTTTCAGGTTCTGAACTATTCTCTTTATTAGACGGATTTTTAGGCTACAATCAAGTATTAGTAGCCAAAGAAGACAGATTGAAAACGACATTCAGGACTAGGTGGGGAACTTTTGCTTACGGAAGAATGCCCTTTGGACTTATAAACACCGGAGCTACATTCCAGAGGGCTATGGACATAGCTTTCCGTGGTTTGATTGGCCGCAGTGTTGTAGTATACCTCGATGACATCACGATATTCTCGAAGAAGAGGGAAGGACACGCATTTCATCCAAAGAAAATTCTTGAACGCTACCAAAAATATGGTATCTCACTAAACCCCAAGAAGTGCATGTTCGCTGCTACGGAAGGTAAGTTGCTGGGTCATGTGGTTTTGAAGAAGGGGATCTCTATAGACCCAGAAAGGATCAAAGCCATTGAACAGATTCCCTTTCCCCATAATAAAAAGGGCATGCAATCATTTATGGGGACAATAAACTTCGTGCAAAGGTTTGTGCCAGATTTCGCTCAAATTGTTAAACCTTTGCAGCAAATGGTAAAGCAAAGTGTACAATTCAAGTGGACTGATGTTGAGAAGAACACATTCGGTAAGATTAAAACCACTGTTGCGCACACACCCTCCCTCAAAAGCTCGAATTTTGATAAAGATTTTATTCTGTACACTTTCGCATCCGATGATTCACTAGTAGCTATGATTACCCAGAAGGAAGATGGGGGAGATGAGTTCCCCATATCATTTATGAGCACTATTCTGCAATTGGCCGAATTGAATTACCCGGCTATAGATAAACAAGCTTACACAATGTTCAAAGTGGTGAAACAATTCAGTCACTACATACTAAAGAACTGGACCAAGATAATCATCCCACACCCAGCTGTGAGGTCTCTTTTCATATAGAAGGAGTTAGGAGAAAGAGGGGGCAATTGGGTAACAGCTCTTCAGGAATATGACCTCGAATTCAAGCCAGCTTCTATAGTTAAAGGGAAAGGGTTATGCAGACTGATGACTAAAAATAGAAACAATGAAGAACATGCCTGGGAAGACGAAGCTGAGTTACATTTGATGGATGTATGTCCTCTTTTCACAGCCCCAGACTCTTGGTATCAAGACCTTGTGCATTACCTTCAGACAGGATCATTACCGAAACATTGGAATTCTAAGCAAAGAAGAGGATGCGGGAGATAAAGCTGAATTCTTCCCTGCAACACAAGTATATTCTGACAGGAACCGACTACTTTACTCGCTGGGTCGAAGCCATCCCATTGTGCAAAATAAATGAGGATGCGGTCATAGACTTCTTGCAAGACCATATTATGACCAGGTTTGGAGTTCCAATTTCTTTAGTTTTTTATAATGCTACTAACTTTTCCTCGATTAGATTAACTGCTTTTGCTTTGAGAAAGGGATTAAGTTGCATTATTCTGCTAATTACTATCCACAGGGAAATGGTTTAGCTGAATCTACAAACAAGAATCTGATTAGGATTTTTTTTTAAAAACGGTGATAGAAAATCAGAGGAGTTGGCACTCAGCGTTACCAAACGCCCTTTGGGCTGATAGAGTCACCCCCAAGTCTTCGATAGGAGTGTCTCCGTATACCCTTGTGTATGCTAAAGAGGCCATTCTACCCCCCAATATCATGCTACCCTCTTCCATAATAGCTCAGGAATCTAGAGGATCAGATAATGAAGTCCTGCAAATGAGGATATATAATCTCCTGAAGGAAAAAGAGTCTCGATCTAAAGCCAGAGAGTGCTTTAAACAACAACAAGACGTAGTAAAGAAATGGTTTGATAAACACAAGGCTAGAACAAAATATTTTGAGGTGGGAGATTTGGTTGTCATGTGGGACCACCCCCATGATGAGAAATAAAAAAACAAGAAATTTCAATAGTTGTGGGTAGGTCCTTTCCAGATTGGGGCAAAGCTTGGCCCCTCAACTTATAAATTGAAAGATTTACAGGGGTGGGAAGAGAACTTACCAGTAAATCGTTTAGTTCTCAAACCTTATTTTTCTTGAGTTTTGTTTGTGTTCATTTATCTTGTATATAAATAATTTGACGTGGTCGTTTACTTTGAGTTATGTAGTTCTATTTTGCTTTAGTCTAAATTTTGACTGATTTCAATAAAGGAGGCAAACTCGCGGTTGCATGGAGAACATCAGAATTTTGGAATGATTAAAGTTCTTGGGTATAAGACTGTGTATTATTGTTTATCTAAAAGAATTTCTTCTAGTTTAGCAGTTTTCTCGAGTGGCTATGAGCACATTGAAGTCCTCCTTAATCCTTGTAAAATAAAATAGAATCAAAAGGTCTGGAATACTATTTTGAGGCTCCATCCATCTCACATTTAAAATGTCCTAAGGAGTGATAGCAAAGGGCCCATGGAAAGGAAGCAGGGTAAACATTATATTATATATAAATGATCCCATGCCAAGAATTGAATGCCAAAAGGCAGATAAGAGTTGAAAGCTCCTATGAAAGCATTATGTATCAAAACAAATACTGAACCATATAAGTACTAAATCGCCAAAAGTTCCTCTTCATCTGTGAGCTGAAAATTGAATACATCTCTCACGCAAAAGGACACTATGGATAGAGGAGCCTGAATTAAAATTCAAAAAGAAAGGCATGCAGGAGGACTCATATGAAAAAGACAAAACTTCAAAATCAAAAAAGGTGCAAAATGGCATGGGAATGAGGAACAAATGAATATTTCTGTTTACCATATGCTACAATCTTGTGGTATCCAAGCTGGCAGCTACCTGAAGACAGAGGTAACAAATGAAATTCATCTTCCTGGCCTCAAAAGAGTTATCTTGACTTGAAAATCATGGTTTCCACTCTCCTAAATTGGACTATCATCAATGATTAAAAGTACATATATTTTCCATTTGAGAAATCTAGATATCTGGAAGAATTAAACAGGTTCATTTGGATATCTGGAAGAATTAAACAGGTTCGTTTGTTGTTAAATAGTCTGTTACTCAAGAAATAATCGTCCAGAGATCTAGGTCCACCAGGTAGTCGCCAATTGTTGCAGCTGCAGCTGTTTCCCCAAATTTTCAAATTTTGGACCCCCTTGTTAATTTTTAGCATTGCCTAAAATCGTTAGGATCCATGAACTCTTTTTTTTGCTTTAATTTTGGACTATTTTGAGGTTAACTCTCTTCATGATTTTCGGAAAATTGCTTAAGTTTCAAACTACTGCGGGTTGCAGAATTTAGAGTTTAGTTTGTTGCCCTTTGAGCTGCGATTTCTTGCTTTGTTCTCGGAAGCTTTCTTCTCATGCTAGTCACTATTTCGAAGGCCATTTTAACAACGTATCGGAGCCATGTTTCCTTAGGGAGCCTCCGTTGCAAAAATTGAACGATGATTATTCTGTAGGAGGATCTTGACCACTCCGATGTCGCGTCATGTTGTTTGACTTGTTATATTATCAGTGTTTGGTCAAAGTTGAGTCGGGGTATTTGGTCTTTGTGAATCCGCTGTGAAACAAATTTTTGGATTGTTGCGAGACCTTAAGTTGTTCTGAACACATAGCGTTTTACATTGATCTTGTGCCATAGCAAAAGTTATGGTTTTGATCGGAGGCTGTAGTCTATTTATATTCCGCCCTTACAACTCCCAAGCAAACTAGGTATCCACCATATAACTGCTCCGCCCGCCGATGCTTTGTCAAGTTTTCGTCACTTTTTCTTTGGACCAGGGGGTCTGTAGTATTTCCTCCTCGACCCTTGCAGCTGTGTAACACACTAATTGTCCGACATTGATGTCTTTCTGCTCGCCAACCGGGAACTTTTCTGCCCAAAATTTGGATTTTAGCTCTCCCGACTCTTATAAACTTAACGGTCTCGTGGATCCTATTGCCTATTTGAGACCCACTGACACAGCTATGAGTGATAATACATGGCCAATGTTTTAATGTTTTAAGTCGTAGATAAGTTTTTCTCTTCTCGTCATTGGGTGAGTTTTTTAAACTCCTGTGTGGGCGACAGTGTTTTTGGTACTTGTTAAGGTTTTCATGACGAGAGCGCAATACAGGACCTCTTTTGATGACTATTCATTTTGTTGATGTAGTTTGATTGAAAGATGCAGTCCTAATTAATGATAAATGTCGTTTAATTGTAGACGGACTCAAGAGACTTTTTCAGATTACTACTACGAGAAGACATAGCTTGGAGACAAAGCAGCAGAAAGTTGGTTGGGCAGTGTAGGCAGAGTTCATAGTGAAATCAACGGGATCTCAAGGAAGACAAACAAAAGACAGGGCAGAATCGATGGTGACAAAATCCCAGGGTTGGAAAGATCCATCAGTTACCGATCAGATCCCGCTTTGTTAAGTACTCATAAGTTGAAATCTGAAAACGTAACGCATGAAGTGAATCATGAGTACTCACGGAAAAGACAAAATGGTGATATTAGATGGTTTTGAGGAGCCCAAAGGTCACACGGTTGGGGCATCCCAAGGGGTTGGATGATTTGGTTTAAATATAGGAAAGTTAGAGTTTACAGGGGATTTTTCCCTGGAAAAACTTGTGAACTATTGTTTGTAAGAGGAACTACTTCGTTTTACAATAAGAAATTGCAAATTTTGTCTTTTGGATAAGGTGCTGTGTGGAATGTCCAAATTTAATAAATGAACAATGTTGAAAGGGAACTATTTCATTTTCGACTGTGTTTCATTAAGTGTGAGAGCGTTCTAACTTTCTGAACTTATGTTCTTGCCTGAATGTTCTCTAGTATATTCTATGATATTTTCCACTATGAGTAATGAAGGTTTTAACTGATGATGAGCTATCTTGTTGTGGATATATTGATTCATGCTTATGTGTTTGGTTCTAGGAACAACTATCTATGATTTGCTGTAACATGTGAACAGTATTACATTACTCATGAATTAATATCTAGCTTTCTAGAGATAGCTTAGTTAGTATTTATTTTCTAGTTGTGTGTGATTTAGTTGTGAGAGAGTTTGAGACGAAAGGTAAGAACCTGCGCATCACATTGTGAACACTCCTTGCATTATCAATCAATCTGCATGTTAGGTAGGCATTTGCATGTCATACTTAAAATCAAAAACCACAAAAATATATAAGGTGGACCGGGCCGCAACCGGTAAAACCTTTTATTTTTGTTACTTGACCTATGGTAGCCGTACCACAAACCGAACGGATTCCCTACATCAAACAGTCACGGGCTAGTTGGGAACGTTGACTAGGGAGAATCCCTTGTTGTTGTTGCCTGCGATTTTCCAGGCCTCAACACCTTGTCTAAACCATAACCGGAGTTCATCAGAGTTCTAAAACACAACTCAAGTGTTACATCCAGTGTTGACTAAGCCTAACTGACTGTGGTAGGTGAGAAATGCACCCCTCCTGCATGCAACCATGCAATCCTAGCGCTAACTGAATGTAGAGTACTAGAATTGAATGTAACTGACTCCTAACTTAGCTTGACTAGTCACCAACTCAAATCAATTGACCTTGGTTGGTTTTGGCACTCCCAGTGGCTCCTAAATTGTAGGGATTGGTCTAGGAGGCTCCTAAATTGATGCACATAAGTGCAATCAGTGGCAGTAGGCCTCAATTATTGTTCCCCACACTTTAGTAACTAAAACATGTGCCCCAATTAGGCCAAGTGGACCCCATGGTGCTAGTGAATAAAAATAGACTCGATGGACTCCCAATTTAGACATGACTCCTGATTTAGACATGTAACCAAATTGGACAAGGGAGGATTAATAATGATAAATCCTAAAACCCCCCCTGAATGCTAACTTGGACAATTTGTGGGCCCTGGTAACTAAGACCATAGGTCACCCATTACATCAAGTAAAATAAAGTAACTGCTTAATATAAGGAGCTGGGGAAAAAACCACATGGGAAAAAATTCCCCCCTCTATCTAAGCAGGTAGAATCAGGTCTCAAGTTTGAAAAACTCAAAAATATGTTTCTGCAATCTTTATCTTAGTGAGGTAGTGAAGCAGCATGGATGGTGTGTTGTGCACAGGTATTCTGGAGCCTAGCATGTAGACTTTTCCTTCTTCTCTAAAATTGATGATGGAAGGAAGGAGGAATGTAACCTTTGTCTCTTGCTGGATGAAGAGGTGTATGATCACATCTATTCTTTTGAATTTAGTGAGACTGAGCCCTTTCCATGCAGTATCTTACAAGGAGTCTATTGCATCTCTCCGAAGGAGGTAAGATTGCATGGAATAGCGCAAGGGTCTTTCCTTTCTGAGACTTAGATGGGTTTCCAGTCATCTTCCTAGCTTCCAGTTTGGAAGTAGGGACTGAATCTAGATCTAAATCAACCTAAATCTCAATCTCATAAACTGAAAAAGATGGATCTGAAATACGGGTAGAAGCTACAAAAGAAGTAGATGAAATGATTTTACCTTCCTTTGCAAGTGGCTGTTGAGAGTGCACTGGTTCTGAAGGAGACATGAAATGTGAGAACTCATATGCTTTTGAAGAATGATTTGCAACACCTTTTTCTATGATGGCCCCAGTAGAGACATATGTGATCTCTATTGAGTCGGGACCAAATATCACTCGCTTTCGAGAGCCAGTATGGGTCATCTGGTAGACAGATAACAGGTTTGAAGCTAGGGATTGAACAAATAGCACATCTTTGAATCTTCCATGTTAAATCTTAATAGATCCCTTCTCTTTTATTTGGACTTTACTGTTATTTCCCATCTGAATACTAGGACCATCAAGGGACTGAAAATAAGAGAATGTTTCTCTGGATGCAGCCATATGGTTGGAAGCTCCAGAATCAATGAGGAATACATGTGCCGATGAGCAGCAATCCTTCAGTGCATTGTCTTTCCTTTGGTATTCTTCATCTTCTTCTTCATAATCATCATTCCTTGTGCTAGTAGGTGTAGAAATGTTATGTTTGTTCAAAAGAAGAGCCATTTCATCAAGTTGTCTTCTCATACAGGAGATTTCTGAATGAAAGCCCCTTCCACAGTAAGAGCAGAGGACCTTTCCTTTTCCATTCTTCTTGCTTCTCTTCGAAACTGAAGGCTCATTTGACTGCTCTTTCTTCACATGAGACTTATCTGTTTTCTTTCCTTTATCATTCACTCCCTTAGGTCCTCCTGCAACTAGTGCTTGATCTCTGGAAGATTGAATGATCCCCATTTGGATAAACTTATCATGCTCATAAGTGAGATATGCAATGAAAGAATCAAGAGTGGGAATATTCCAATTTGTAGTAGTGATCCTCATTGAATGAAAATTTGACACAAAGACTGAGTAGTTTACACTGAGTTTTGAGAGAATGGAAAGAATGAGCTGATCTTCCTCCTTCTCCACCTTGCATTGCTTCGACTGGTATATCAGGTTCTTGAATTTTGTGAAAAAATCATTCAATGGTTCAAAGTTTGATGGATTAAGAGATATTAGTTCATTTTATAGTTGATGGACCCTCATCTCATCCTACTTATCAAATAAGGAAGCAAGCTTGTCACAAATCTCCTTGGGAGTCTTCAATCCTTGGATGTGGAATCGAATATCTCGAGAGACTTAGGAGAATAAGTATCCATAAGCTTTATCAGGCCTGTTCAAGTACTTTTCTTTGCCATGATTCAGAATTGGCACTGCCTCTGCTTCTTTTGTGAGTCTAAAGAGCTCTTTGGTGTGGAGCAGTACCTCCATGTCTTCCTTCCACTGGTGATAGTTGAAGGGAGTGAGAGGCTCTACTAGATGAACCATTTTGAAAGTAGTAAGGAGGATAGAGCTACTGTAGCGAATGCATTGAGAAGAAAGGGTTGCTTGTAGCGAATGCTGTGAGAAGAGTTGATAACCTGTCACACAATCAAACATACAAAGTAAGGTCGACAGTCTACACTTTTGGAATTTACTTCACACCTAACATAGTTGATCAAGCAATCTTGATCAACAATTTCCTAACTTGGGATATTAAGTGGTAAATTCTCTGCTTCTAGTGCAGTACTGGAAGGAGCTATTTTTCTCAAAAAAAATGATCCAGCTGGAGATATGAGGAGGAGAGGTTCCTTGTTCGCCGAGGCTCTGATACCATATAAATTGAGCACATATATCTGTAGACAAACACACAACTCACAAAATATATCACACAATTTACTCAGTAATTTAAGAATGAAACAATGGTAAAAATGGCTTGGAACTGTGAATGCTTTCATTAATCAAAAAGTAATTAGATAATAATTACAATGAAGTACAATGGCTAAATAGCCACAAGCAATTCAAATCCACATGAGGAAATTCGAATTGATTACACTTTACTTGACTATAGGTAACTAAGACCTTGTCTAAATCATTATCACAGGACTCAATGGTTAACTGACCTTGTCTAAACCATAACCATAGTTCATCAAAGTTCTAAAACACAACTCGAGTGTTACATTCAGTGTTGACTAAGGCTAACTGATTGTGGTAGGAGAGAAATGCACCCCTCCTGCATGCAGCCATGCAAACCTAGCACTAACTGAATCTAGAGGACTAGAACTGAATGTAAATAAATCCTAATTTAGCTTAACTAGTCACCAACTCAACTCAGCTGACCTTGGTTGGTTTCAGCAGCCCCAGTGCCTCCTAAATTATATGGATTGGTCTAGGAGGCTCCTAAATTGATGCATGTAAGTGCAATCAGTGGCAGGAGTCATCACTTGGGGCTCACTGGTGTTCCAAAGAGGAGAAGGTTGTGGGGACCTATGAAGAGCAACAAATATTTTCCTTACTTCTCAAGCATGTAGTTTGGGTCATTTTGGGGGTTGTATGTCCAAGAAGGGAAATGTCGTCAATGTGCTATCATTGCCACCAATGCTCGTTTTCTGGTGGCCTTCACCTTTTGTCATTTTCTGTTTTTTGCTATTTTGAGCAATTGTTTTGTGGCAATGCTCTATGCATAGTTTGATTGTCCTGTAACAGGGATTTTGACAAAACTTTTTATTGTTTGTAGAGTTTGAAGTGGTGTTATATCCTTAAACTCGTTAGTTCTTCTTGTGAATTGTAAACAAAAAAGTCCAGAATATATCGATTTTATACTTTGATTCTAACATGAATATCAAGTATATCATTTTTCTTGTTCAAGAAAATAAATACAACAACACTTGGTTAGATAAAGTCCATCTAATCTCCATTAAAAAAAACGTGAATACTTCACTGATGTTATCATTAACGTAATTATTTTTAGTCATATCTATAATAATTTTTTTCCAATTTAAAATGTAAAATAATATATAATTTAAAAACAATAAATATGTATTAAATCACCAAATATTTATTTGAAATTTTAAGTTAAATAACTTGTGACAAAGCAAAAGTCACAAATATCAATGTCACCCATATAAATCATAAAATCAAACTCTTATAAAGACGTTATATGGGAGAATACTTAAATGTGGCTTCAAAAGACAAAATAAACTTATCAAAATATTTAAATGCTTCCATAATATCCTTTGAGTTTTGCATATATATTCCTTTTTAATATGAGTACCATACATGGTTTCTACATATAATGAGGTTAATTTAACTAGTTCCATTGGTTTTTCCACGAGCTAGAAAATCTAGCTTCTCCCTCTCAACATCTAGGATGTGAGAATCATAAAAGATTCCTCCATCATGGAGATTCATACTCCTATATATCTAACACATATATGAATACAATTAAGATAAATACATTACCTTCATGAGTCTTTACATTTCTTCTAATAGAATTAGGGCTTCTATTTTGTCTTCTTCCTAAGAAACATAGGAACCTCCCGATCTACTCTTTTTCAGGATAAGCCATCTGAATGAATCCATGTCATTATCTTCATGTATGTAAGGGAATATGTTTTTCCCTGCAGCAAAAATTATTCAAATGATTAAGAACAATACATAACCAAGAAATGTAATCACATGAAAATTTTCAGCATAATGGTTCACACGCTTATGCACAGATACTAAATAAATGTTTTGACATGACCCCATTCATATATTATGTGATGTTTTGCAACCCTATATCAGTTCAAAAATTCATTTTTTAAGAAGGAAATATACATCCCCATATTCATATCTCATGAACTCCTCTATCTGATATATTATGACCAATCATGCAGTCCTATGTTCATAGCTCATGAAGCAAGCATGCATCCCTCTACCTCATGTATTTTGAAGGAAATTTTCAGCTTTATATCAATCCTATATAAGTATATATCATTCCTACATAAGTATTATATCAGTCATATATCATATCACATAATATGGACTCATAAGATCAACAATATGCTAATAAAAGACAAACAATAATTTATATTCTCAACCCAATTCCAAAGTTCAGGAATACAGATCCCTATATGACAGTCATGAAACATATTAAAAAACCTTTAGATATGATTTCTAACATCATATAACAATCAAAATATAAAATATTGATCTTTTATTGATTTGTGTTGGCTTACTCTTGATCTCTGCACCCTTGCAGAGAATACCATAGTCCTTTATTCACTTGAATGGAAAAGCTTCTTTTTAGTGAAAGGATTTCTCCCTTTCTTCACTCTTGTTTTGAGGAAATGATTATCCTCTTTAATGTACACAAACTTTATCTGGATGCAACCCTTGTCTTGAATCAATGCCTTCTTCTTAAAAATATTGGTGAGTGTATCAAAACACTCCCTTGCAGTCTTCAACGGAATGATCATGGACATGAGTTTGTCCTTAACTGAATTAAAGATGATATGCTTGGCCTTTTATTTATTCTTCTTGAAGTTGATTCGCCATTCATTGGTGGTAGGATCCTCTACCACTGTGGATACATAACCATCAAGGTTATGCTCTTTAAGAATATTCAACACCCTTTCCTTCCATGTGTTGAAGTTGGAAGTACCTTCAAGGAGGTCTTTTGGCCGAACGAAGATCAATGTAATGGTTGTAATATTTTTCTCAAGTATTCCAGATATATGTAGGCTTATCTTGCTGCACAAAAATAATCTCTTTCACACCCTATGCTATGATACCATGTTGATGTTTGAGAAAAATAGGAGATGCTTGAACTTTAAAAATTTATTGATCAATTCCAACACATATGATTCTCATAAACCAGCCACATATTAATCAACCATATATATCAGTCATAACTAAATCTTGTACATAAATAATCCACATAAAACAACAACCAGAAGAGACAAGATATACCCTTGGAAAACCCTACAAACATGGAGGATAAAAAACCCAACAATTCTTTGAGGATCATAGAATGGTTTTCATAGAATGGCTTACAACACATAAGAAGATTTCCTGATAAGAGATATCACCTCAACACTAGAGAAGAGATATCCGATGTAACCCTACAAAAACAATTGTATGCAACTATATTGAACTTTTCATACGCCCAACATATTAATAACAAGACAAAAACCATAGCATGCATAAGGTAGGGCATATGAGGCTCAATAAACACATTGGCAGCACTTCACAGTGCATTCACAAGGAGGAGCTAACTAGAACTCGCGCCATGCAAACATTATCTCCCTTCCTTTCCTCAATTAGATTTAATTGAAAGTTCACTGTCTTGAGCTGAATGTTAAGTGACTTGAACTGAATGTTAACTTTACTTGAACTGAATGTTAACTGACTATTGATCACTTAGTTAACAAACTAACTTGTGTCATCAGTGCTTCACTCTTAGTGTAATCCATTCAAATTTCTATTATTAACTTTTGCATGGATCTCTTTAGTTAACTTATACATGTTGACTAATGAACATTAAGCTCTTATTTACTTAACTGATTACATTCAGTAATAGTTCAATTGATTCTTTGACTGAGGAATTGATTAAGCCATTCATATTTTACATCGATTGAGCCATTCATATTTTACTGAAGCTTTATAACTTGAGTTCACTTAGATATTTGCATGGGAAAGTTGAATTCTCCTTCTCTATGCTTTATCTCATTATCATTAATTAATTAATGCATTGTCCATAAGTGTATTATTTATCCATATTATCATAACATACTCAGAAGAATTATTCATACATACTAATGAACATATATATTACCCTAGTACATATAACCATATGCTAAAGTAATTCACTCTAGGGGTCACTAAGCCCTAAAGGAGACTTATAGCACTCAGTGACCATGTCTAGCAATATATCACATAGAATAACCACCTCAACAAATGGAGGTCAATAGTCTTGATACGACACAAGACTTCAATATTGATACAACACAATATCATCTCCATAATTAGAGATCCATTCTCATAGGGTACATTCTATGAGAATACTTGACTTGATATTACTCATAAGTCTAGTCTTGATATTACTCATAAGACTCAACTTGATATTGCTGACAAGCTTTACGATACAACATCGCCACTTCAATCATATCAGGATACACAAGACTTGATATGACTCACAAGTCTGACTTGATATTAATCACAAGTTCGGAGAATGACTCTTGATGCTACAAAGAAATTGACATTGACGTGACAGTGTAGAGGTGACAATATAAAACACCATCATAATTAGTGATACGATGAACGATCATGTGTCACAGTTTGGAGGTGTAGACATGAGGAGAGTGTTGTGCTATGACATTTCAAGTGTGACCGAACATATTATTGTGACAACATTAATAAGGGTTTATTATATCGATAGGATTTTATATCTTATAATTTTGGGGTGGATTACAATCTATTTGTTTCCTAGATTGCAAGAGAATATGACGAGTGTAATTTCCATATTGATTCTATGGTTTTTGTTCAAAATTCACAATAAACCACTAGTATAAAAAAATTGAAAACAGCTCATGCAATAATTGCACTTTGTGGTAGTTGGAAAAAAATAGCTCATGCAATAAATACACTTAATGGAACAGTAATGTATACAGTAGTGCGATAGTGGAATTCCATCTAGAAGCTATTAGTCGAGCCAATGTGCATAAGGTTCAGTCAAATTCCATTTTGTAGCTCGGAGTTGAGTTAATGTGTAGTTCGTGTGACAATCAAAACCCTAATAAACTCAAACTGAACTCCTAAAAAAATCCTCTAAAGGCATGTGATAACTGCACTTAGTGATATAGTAATATGCAGCTCGTGTGACAATCGAACTCAATTTAGTCGAACTCCATTAGGCATCTAGGAGTTGAGCTAATGTTCACTTCATGTAATAATTGAGCTCCTAATAAAATCCTCTGAAGTCCTAAAATATGTCAAAATAAGCCTATCCATGTATTCAAACATATTAATATTATTAATATGGATGTTTCTAGTTATTCTTATTGTAACATTTTTCTCTAGTTGTTCTTTTTGTCTTTCTCTAGGATCAGTCTCCCCTATGCCTCCATCTACCCCTAACCCCCACCCATATCTCCATCTGTGCTTACCTCTGTTATTACATGTTGTGGTTGATTTCATTAGGAAATGGGGTGTTATATTATTACTATTGTCTCATAAAATTATTTTACAAAATCTCAAGGTAAGTTCTAGTGGTTGGATCTAACCGTCATTTCAATAGTTGATCAATGACATGTGTTGATTTCGTATCCACTCATGGAAAAATTTTAACAAATACAATCATCCTTGAAAATAAACGCATTGGTGAAAGTTGCTGAAAATTGAATGATTTTGAGCTACAGGAAAAGGTTGTAAATTATTTTTTTTATCCACCTAAACCAGTTATGAAGTGCGTTGGTAAAAAGGAAGAGTCGCATTGAAGGATGGGTTGGTGTTTTAATTCCTGTAGTTTTGTCCAAAGTAAGAAAAGGACGTCTTGAAAGGTTTGGTAATATTTTTAATTTCAATTTGTAGCAATTGGTAAGGTATAGTAGCTAGATTTTACTATTAGGATTTATAATCCTCCCTTGTTAGAACTCTCTATTATATTATATTAGCCTAACTTAGGAGTCATTTAGTTATTATTGGGTCCACTAGTACCATTGGGTCCACTTGGCCTAATGGGGCCACATGTACCAATCACTAGAGTCAGGGGAATACCGATAGAGGCTAACTGAGACTGACTGCACTTGCACACATCAATTTATGCGCCTCCTAGACCAATACCTACATTTTAGGAGCCACTGGGAGTGCCAACACCAACCTCCTTCAATTGTTGGCAGTTGGTAACTAGTCAAGCTTAGTTATGCTTTAGTTATGTTCAAATAGTTTTCCTCCAGTTCAGCTAGAGCTAGTATTGCATGGATGCATGTTGATAGGAACCTATTCTCACCTAGTTCTCACCTACCACCTTAGTTATACTAGTTTAACTGATTATTACTGATTGAGAGATGGATTAGATAATTGGAGCTTAGCTATTCAGCTCCAATAATGATTTAGACATATTTAGTTAGCCATGCAGTCAGATACAGATAGATTTAGATGATGGATTCGAATTCATCCTTAATTATTCGAATTCCTCCTTATGTAACACCATTGTAACATCGGATAATGTAATGAAGTTTATACTGTAAATATCTGAGCAATACTTATCTGTATCCTGTGAGAATTGATTTGTTCAACATGTATTTTTACCTCTCCTTCACTGCATAATATTACAAATATGATTGCACTCATTGCTTGATGATCTAATGGCACAAAAATTCTAATATGGTATCAAAGACATCTCAAGAAAGCTTCAAGTCTGTCTACTCTCCATTGTACACCAGAAGCATCTGGTTTTCCACAGAATTCCTGCAAAGAGTGCCTTTCTTCCTCTGAATTTATTCAGAGTGGTGGTGTGGGCTTGACGGAACCTGAGAAAGTGTACATGTCGAGAGGGAAGGATCGATTCTAACATAGTTCGAATGATTTTGGTTTTGCATTGAAATTCTATAGGTTCTACGTAGCTTGTGTGAAGATATTGTTTGTTCCAGCAAGAGATTTACGGATTCTCAACTCTCCACACCTCGGATCCTAAAACCCTTCAATTATGTTGATTAGAGGGAAGATATGCAAGTTTCCTTGTGCAACAAGGGATACTTTAGGATAATACTTGGAAGGGAGGTCGAGCTCCATCATCCAAGTGAGAAAAACAAGTTTTTGAATCGCTTAGATGAAGCTTTTGGTTATCTATGTACTCACATATCCAAAGATCTACTCTTTCACCTTGAAGTTTTGAGGACTCCCAAATAAGTTTGAGAGAAACTTGAAGCCTTGTTTGGAAAGAAAGATGAGCTTCGGGGACACATTTTGGAGAACGATTTGATTTCCTCTAAGGATTTCTTCTCCACTCTCATCCTCATAGAAGAGCCTACTATTCATATGAGTGATTACTCCCAAATTCCAGCAGCAGGAAGAGGCACCATTAAAATCCAGCATGGTGAGTTTAGAAATTTCCTCTATGTTCCCTCCCTTGCATATAATCTATTTTCTATATACCATATGACTCACAATGGCTCACCAAAGAAAGTGGTATTTGGCCCTGACTCAGTAGAGATCACATATATCTCAATTGGGGATATTATAGAAAAATGAATTGCAGATCATGCCTCCAAGGAATATGCTTTCTCTCATTTCATGCCATACTCAAATCCAACACAACCACAACTTCTATTCGAAGAAGATAAAGGTATCAAAATTCCTTTACTTCCTATTGCAAATACAGTTTTACTGCCTAACATTTCATATTCAGATTCAGAAGAGGAGGAACACCAACACGATTTAGATATTGAGCTTACACCTCAAAGAGATCTAGATCGAGATCCAATATCTAACTCATTTCAACAACCTAAATGGGCTCAACAACTCATATAAGTAGCTACAAATGGTGTTGGGGATCTAGATGACAAGAGAAGAACAAGGTCCCAATATCATAAATAGAATGTTGCACTGTCCCACATAGATCCACCTCTCCCTAAGAGGTGTTTCATTATTTTGGGGTCATATCCTGAAACATTGAAGGAATATTTCCATGATCCTATATGGAAAGAAAATATGGATGAGGAATTTGATTCCCTACATGAAAATAAAACCTGGGAACTTGTCTCCTTACCTTCAGGGAGGAAATGTGTTCAGTACAAATGGGTCTACAAGACCAAGACAACCTTTGATGGAGCCAGAACCAAGTACAAGGATCGATTGGTGGCCAGAGGATACTCCCAAGTTCAAGAATTGGACTACAATGAGACATTCGTTCCAGTAGCTAGAATGGATTCCATCAGGATTGTCTTGGTAGTTGCTGCTTCCAAGAGATGGGAGGTACATCACATGGATGTAAAAATTTCCTTCCTCCATGGTGATTTGAAGGAATAGATAAACATGAAACAACCTGAGGGGTTTATTGATGATCCTTCCTTAGTTTTTAGATTGAGGAAATCATTGTATGGACTCAAACAAGCCCCAAGGGCATGGTACTCCAAGATGGATTCCTTCCTCATATCTCGGAAATTTGAAAGATGCAAATCAGATTAAAATGTCTACATGAAGAAGAAATAGGGTTTATTGCTTTTGATTGTATTGTATGTGGATGACTTTCTTATTACTAGCATCTCTATTGTCGGACTAAGATGTATCAAATATTCTCTAAACAAATAATTCACTATGACTAATATAGGACTATTAAGAGTGTTCATTGGTATCGAAGTAAGTCAAAAGAATTCGGGAATCATGATATCATATTCCAAATACTCATCAAACATGCTTAGGATATTCCACATGGAATATTGCAAAGCAACCCCTTGTCCATTTCTATCTGGCATTAGGCTAGAAGAAGGTGGCTCCACACCTTTGGTAGATAGAAATCTCTACAGGAAAATCATTGGGAGCTTTCTATATCTCACACATTCAAGACCAAACATATCCTATGTTGTGAGTGAAACTACCAAGTACATGCAGGAGCCACACGAGCTGCATTGGAAGGAAACAAAGAGAATCTTGCACTATGTGCAGGGTACTAAAGATTACGAGATTCACTATGAAGCTAGAGCATAGCTTGATCTCATAGGTTTCACATATTCATACTGGGAAGGAGATGGAAATGATAGGAAATACACTTCGGTATTTGTATTCATGATTGGATATGTGCCAATCTGTTGGCCTAGCAAGAAGGAACTCTCTTTAGTAGAAGCAGAGTATCGGGGAGCTGTGAATGTAGCTATTCAGGCAATTTGGCAACATGGAATATTGACATAGTTCAACATTCATAATTCATATTTAGTGGACCTTATTGTGACAACCAAAGTACTATCATAATTTCTAGTGATCCAGTTCAGAAGCAGAGGATGAAGCACATAGAGATTCACATGCACTACATTTGAGAACTAGTGCATAACATAACCATCACACTGCACTACTGTCCTACAGAGGATCAAATTGCAAACATTTTCACCAAGTCTTTCACATAAAATATATTTTCTTTTATCATGTCTCTTTTAGGTGTTAAGGCCTGAATCTTAGTTCCTATTTCTGCTTATCTTGAGGGGTGGGGGGGGGGTTCCATGAGGTTTTCCCCTATTTCCTTGGTTTATTAAGCAACATTTTTTTATCTTTTAGATTGTATATGGGTGACTTTTGGCCTTGTTTCCAAGTCCCATAGTTTTCCAATTTAGGATTCAGGGGAGGGGGGTGTTAGGATTTATAATCCTCCCTTGTTCAAACTATTTATTATATTATATTATCCTAACTTATGAGTCATTTAGTATTTATTGGGTCCACTAGTACCCTTGGGTCAACTTGACCTAATGGGGCCACATGTACCAGTCACTAGAGTGTGGGGAACACTGATAAAGGCTAAATGAGACTGGATGCACTTGCATGCATCAATTTAGGTGCCTCCTAGACTAATCCCTATATTTTAGGAGCCACTGGGAGTGCCAGTACCAACTTCCTTTAGTTGTTGGAATTTGGTAACTAGTTAAGCTTAGTTATGCTTTAGTTACATTTAGTTATTTGTCCTCCAATTCAGATAGCACCAGTCTTGCATGGATGCATGTGAATAGGCACCTATTCTCACCTACCACCTCAGTTATACTAGTTTAACCAATTATTACTGATTGAGACATTGAATTAGACAACTAGAGATTAGCTAGTCAGCTCCAATAGTGATTTAAACATTTTTAGTTAGTCATGCATTTAGATACAGTTAGATTCAGTTTGTGGATTCGAATTCATTTCTAATGATTCGAATTCCTCCTTATGTAACACCATTGTAACACCAGCTAATGTAATGAATTTTATATTGTAGTTATCTAAGTAATACTTATTTGTTTCCTGTGATATTTTATTTGTTCATTGTGTATTTTTCATACTCCTTCACTGCATAATAATTAAGAATCTAATTGCACTCATTTCTTGATGATCTAATCGAACAACCATTATAATACTTATCTCCACTTCAAAATTTGATCAACGGCATTGTATTAAACCATGGGCGTGTTTTAACCATGAACATATTATCCAAAATGAATATGATGGTGACTCTTGTCACAAATATAATGATTGGTAGCTATAGGAAATGTGCACCAAAGATGTTTTTTTCCTCTTAAACAGTACTTATGAAAACCGCTCGTAAAATGGGGATGTCGCGTTAAAGGACAGGTAAATGGTATCATAGGGTAAATTTGTCCTTTTCTCCTTCGCACTTTGATGAGAATAAGAAAATGGCATGTTCAAATTTTTTCTGTAAATATATTAATTTGAAATTTTAAAACTTTATTTTTTCTCTACATAACTAGATTTTTCTTTTTCTTTTTTTTTGAAGATATGTCATGATTCGGGTCCTTGCCCAGGTACATGGCGGGGACAATAGTTTGATGAATGAATTGAGTACTATTATGGTGCAATCATATAAAATAATAATCAAATAAGGGAATACACTACCAAAAGAAACATACACATATACACACAAACAATATGCTAGGAGTCAAACCAAACTCTATTGTTTCATTACTCTATCTTACTTGCTCGTATGATGTATGTATATCACAATAATGTACATGCTTATATAGAGGTTGAGAACGCTTGGGTGTCTTCTCGTTATGTTTAGTTAAAGAGAAGTTAGAACAGTTCATAATTTCAACCGTTACAGATGATTGGAATACAGAGAGAATCTATCGTAGTTTGTTAGTTGCTGGTGTCAAAAAAGCATGTCGAGATGTGAACTTGTCGAGGTGCGAACTTGTCAAAGTTGATGTTAAACCTATCGAGGTGTGGAATTTTTTAATTCGATTCTAATGTTGAGGCTGAAAAGAAATGCCAGCTGCTAGATGTATCATACCTCCTTCCTTAAGAAATAATGTTCCGAATTGTTTGCTTGTATAGATGAGGAAACTTGTTGGTGAGTTTAGTAGTGGAGTAACACTTTACTTGTGTTGGAATCAATCCAAATTTAGCCACCTGAAACAAGGGAGTTGTGTTCATCCTTGTATGGCATATGCACCATCCCATAATGGTGTTGTAAGGAAGAGGCCCCTAAACGTTTGGATGGATGTCTTCAGGTTCTGTTGTTTGCAAGTCGTTTTGTTGCAATAGTGGTGTGTGGTATGGTCGAAGCAAATCCACATTAAATACTGGATGCAAACCCAAGAATGAAGGAGTGTTAAGCTGAAAATATTTTTCTCTAATCTACTTCAGAATACTGTACGAATCATATCGCAAAGCATTCAACTTCTTGTATGGAGCATAAAAGTGTTCCTTCTTAAGATGCAACCAGACATGATCCCCAATTTGAAATGAATGAGGAATACGATGCTTGTCATGTCGAGCCTTTGCTTTCAAATTATCTTGCTGCAACATTTCCCATGCTTACTTTTGGATGCTGTAGATATTATCTAGAAAGTTCAATGTTTTTTCAACTTCTTGTCGATCGGAGTTGATGTTGTTCAACTTTGTCAATGAACTGATCAAGTCAATAGGCGGTGAGGGTTGAAATCCATAAAAAATCTCAAATGGACTCTTACCATATAGTTGTGATGAGCATGATTGTCACTATGTCGTATGTATGGGATAATTTCATCCCATGTCCAATGATGCTTGTGTTTGTACATGCTAAACAGTTGCACTACCAAGTGATTCATAACTTTCATCTGTTCCTTCTATCTAAGGATGGAAAGTTGTCAATAAACAGAGTCTCATGTCGTGCTTTTTCCAGATATTCTTCCAAAAGATGCTGAAAATATAGCATCTCTATCGGAAATGATGGTCATCGGTAAACCATAATGTTTACATACATGTTCAAAGAAGAGCTTGGTAGTTGAATGCGTTGTCGTGGTATTCTTGCATGGAATGAGAATAACTATGTTGGAAAATATTCCAACTACTACTAAGATCGCATCATGTTGATGTTTGGTAGTACCCATCAGGTAGTCCATAGATTCATGTGGTTGACTAGGAACTAGGAGAGGTGTCTACAATCCTTGTCGTCGATTCAACGATTTAGCAATGTCACAAATCACCCACAATTGAATGTACCTGTTGATGTCAGAGTTAAGTGAAGGCCAATAAAAATACTTTTGGAGGATGGAAAGGGTCTTTTCTACTCCAAAGTATCCTGCATTCTTATTGTAGTGCGTGTCCCAAATGAGCTTCTTTTGTGTTATATTTTTATCATTCAAGCTAGCATTATCTTAGGATCTTTAACTGAGAGAATAACATGCACAACAATAAACACAAGATACACAAATAATTTTCCTTGGGGAAACCATAAAGGAGAAAACCGTGCAACTTCCTCAGAGATATAATGACCACCAATGGCAGCAGTAAAACCTGAAAACATATAGATGATCTCCATAGCTTCTCTCTCTCACACACACTTGAGAGAGATACTTCTCTCTCACTCATTCACCCCAATGAGTGAGTGTGTGTGTAATAAATAGAGAGGCCCACTCTCTATTTATATTCTTTCATTCACTTAATGTACACTCCTTCATGTCAGCCTCTCTTAACAATTACTTACCAAGGCCGACATCTCTAGGAGAGTCTAATAACCCTAGTGCCCCACAACTATGGGGAATTTTCCCTCTGATTAACAAGGAGGGTTAACCTTGACTTAGATGGTGGGGACTATTGCCCTGACTTATAATAACTCACCTAGGGATGACTTCTGTAGGATAGTATAATAACCCTAGGGCCCCAAAACTACGAGGACTTTGTTGAAATATTGTAACTTCAAAGAATATTATTTATGTATCTTTTGTGGTCCCCAATGGTCCAACTGGGAGAACCACTTGTATTACATTGTACCCCGATGCTCCTAATCGGAATAACTAATAAGATTCATGAGGTAGTCCCCTCTCATTGTAAAGGTGGGTCATCAGCACCCCAGTGTGGTTACTTGAGCCTACATGTGTAACTTGAGCCTACATGAGTTAACTTAAGCCAACATGTTAATTGAGTAAACTTTAAGTAAACGGATGAATATAAATAGAGGTGAAGTGCTCCTCATTTGAGACACACACACTCACTTGGAATAGCGCACTTATGGAGGAGAGAAGTTGTTGGAGAAGGAGGAGAATCATGTTTTTGATCTCCTTGTTGGTTTTACCTTTTTCCCTTTTGGGGCATCTATATTGAGGAAGCTTTTGCTGGGTTTTTTCCCTTTAGGGTTTTCCCAGGATAAATCTGTGTTGTTCTTGTGATACTGTTTCTTTCAGTGATCCTGTTTTATATGCTTTTATTATGAAAAATGAAATGATATACTGATGTCTTAGCTAAGCATATGAAAATTTAACATGGTATCAGAGCTAACCTGAATAGGGTAGCTTTCACAAGTTACAGAATATAGGGCTTCTTATTTTTTGGTTCTCTCTCCACAATCAATCAGCAAAAGAAGGCTAGGCTGACTCTCCTTTGAAGGGTGCATCGTTCTGTCGAAGCAGAATTCGATTCCGAGCATTTTCAATTTTCGATGTGGAAATTAGGGCTTTCTACAGAAGAGGAATTTTTGAGTGAGACCAGCATAGGATTTTTCTCCTCATCAAAACCGAATTTTAGATACCTGGATCAATAATTTTGGTTGGGTGAATCTCCGAGAAAGTCAAACCCTAGTTTGACCCCGAGCTAGAAAAACCCTAAATACTAAAAATGCTACGTTTTGGCACATTCACTATATTCCGAGATTCGTGAAGGATCAGGAGCTAAAACTTGCAGGGGCCGAAGATAAAATCCTTATGAACACTGTGTCCAAAATTCATCTTCATATTCGCTGTATTCCAGGAGATATATTCTCTCCAAGTTAGGGTTCCAGCCTCTTCCAGAATTCATCCCTAAACAGGACACCTGGGGCGAATTGCAATATCTTGGGCTACAGAGGTCCAAATTGAATTCCTGAAAATGTTCCAGAAATGGAATGGACTTTAATTTCTATGGTCCGAATTTTAGACTCAGAAGATGAACCAGTGACACGTGGCATGCCGTACAACTTCACTATTTTGAACAGTCCTGTAACAGGTCACCTTGGGAAAAGGATCATAAATCCCAAATGGTGAAACCAATTCTGATGAAATATGTGGTGGTGGATCAGGGACATGCGATTTTACCTTATTACAAAATTTCATACATAGAGGAGCATAAATTTCGGATATATCACAGAAACAGTAACAGGCATTTTTTCAGAAGAAATTGGAAAATTAGGGCTTCCTGTTCCGGGAGCTTCCCTCCACTGTTTTCAGAAATGGAGTACATTGGACAGCTCCATTTGAAGAGATCTATCTGTCTATACAATAATATCTGAAAGATTCCAAGTTTTTGAAATTAGGGTTTCTGTGACAAACCCTAGATCAGTCAGCTCCGGAACCAGGATGGACACCTCAAATCGGTAAGATCTAATCCTTTGCTATGTTCATTTGAGGTTCTCTTTTCAAAGTGATCTATGACATCAGCTTGATGATAAGCTTGGTGAAGTTGACAACTTCCAAGCCTAGAATTATATGATCTCTCTGAAGAAAACGGATTGGACACCTACATGAGCATAGAGGTTCCAGTTTCAGAGGGAGATGAGGCTAGAAGCCTTTCTCAAGAAGAACTCGGTCAAATCCCAGAAGATCATTGATGATTCAGTTACGAATCAACTTGTACTACAAGTGTCTTCCCTAAAGACATTGATGAGGGTTGATTTCTTGACCAAGCTATTTGAAGGGAAGAGCATAGATCAGAATATGACCTTAAGAAACCAGCTGAAGAATGTGAAGATCCAGAATGCAGAGACCATGCAGTCATAAGGATATCTCAAATCAAAGAACAACTTCAAGCGGGGATAGAAGAAGTGAAGAATGCAGAAGTGGTGATGGCCACCTTGAATGGCCTCCCAGGATCATAGAATTAATTCATTTAAGAAATGTGTTCCAGAAGAAAGTGATTACTTTCAGCAGACTTTGGGAAGAAGAAAAAGCTCGTCTCTGAAGATCAAGCTCTCATCTTCCAAAGAAGATTCCTCAATCAATGAGAAATATGAAGATCTCAACTCTTGAAGAACTTCTTATCCACCTCAGCATTTGGATAAGAAACGATGCTAAAGAAGACGATGAAGCTGAAGACTCAAGAAGGAATATACCCATGAAACAAATAAAGATAAGTATTCAATTGTCATTTCATAATATTGTTTTGTTATACATTTGATTATATTCAGTGATGTGTTATGCATGATAGATTGTTTGCATTAATGACTATATACTACTAATATGAATGTGATGGGTAAGTAGCTCATGGTGCTATACAACTCTCCATTGTTACTTATCAAACCTTTTTGCTGGCATATTGGATTAGTGCACAATCTCAATAATGTCATGGTGGAAATGGAAGGCATCTAGAAAGTTTATGTGAGATATTGCATGATGCATAAGCATTTGTCGTTGTGCATATGTTTTATGAAATAGTTCTAACCATGCAACTGGTGCATTTGAATTGCAGGAAAGGTCATGAACAACCTCCTACAAGAAAAGAAGGATGAGACTTGTTCCACTCCAATAAACATGAATCTAAGGCTCCCAGGGTCAGAGACACCATGACGGAAGAAAGAGTTTTAGAGAGTGGTAGATCCACCTTGAAGGATGAAGAACACCATGGGTACAATAGATAACTCAAGATGAAGAAAAGAATGCTATGAAAGAAGCTATGATCAAAGAATAACAATTGATCATGGGAAATGATGTATACGATATGATGGAACAAGTGTACAAAGCAAGGTTCATGATTCTCCCCAGAAAGAATAGATTATGACATGACATACTCTATTGACCAGTATATATCAAGCATATAACCATCTGTACAGAATGAAGAGGGAAGATGATACTCCACTTCAGGGGGAGTGACTATAGAAAATTATATCTGAGTTCAACATGGTACGACATGATGGATAGCTTTGTGATGGATGGAGACTTTACCAAGAGTAAAGTGGGTTCCAACCTTCAAGGTTGATTGCAGAAGACTAGGATATGTTGATGACCTGAGAAGACAAACTCATAGAAGATGTTGTGATACTAGAATGATGTTTGGGATATAGTACTCAAACCAGAAAGCAAGAATGTGGTATCTTCCAAATGAATTTGCAAGATAAGATATGTTGCTGATAGAAGTAAGCTAAGAGTTACGGCTAGAGGTTTCTACCAGAAAGAGGGAATTAATTCTGAAGAGACACTTACTTCTGGAAGCAAGGTACATTTCCTTCAAAACTATCATGGTAGTTTCTTCCATGATGAAGTAAAGACAAGCCTTCCTTAATGGTATGATTGAGGAAGAGTTTTACATCAAATAGTCATGAGGATTTGAAGTTGAAGACAGAAGGAATCAAGTATGCAAGTTGAAGAAGGCCCTCTATGGCCTGAAGCAAGCTCCCAGAGCTTGATATGAAAGAATAGATAGTTTCCTGATGAGCATGGGCTTTGCCAAGAATAAAGTCAATCATAACCTTTCCTACAAGGTTGTAAAATTTGTACCTATCATTCTATTACTATATGTGGATGACTTATTCTTGACAGGGAATGAGAAACAGATCATGGAAAACAAGAAGAAACTAACATAAAAATTTGAGATGAAAAACCTTGGGTTAATGCATTATTTCCTAGGTCTGGAAGTATGGAAAAGTTCAGAAGGAATCTTTCTCAACCAGGGAAAGTATGTGGTAGAGATATTGAAGAGATGCAAAGTCATGGCCACACCCATGGACTCCAACCTGAAGCTGTTAGCTGATGACTCATTAGAGTTAGTGGTTGTGACTCACCACAGACAGGAAAAGCACATCAGGTATATGTTTTTGTTTGAAGTCTGCTATGAGTTCATGGTTTAGCAGGAAACAGTCCAGTGTTGCTCTTAGCACGGTTGAAGCAGAAGACATAGCAGATTGCTCTACTAAGTTGTGAATCCATATGGCTTCAGAAGCCGATATCAGGTCTCTTTGACCTGAAGATGGATACAACAATGATTCTATGTGATA
>LPNX010481023.1:137246-147916 GCA_001517045.1 Pseudotsuga menziesii
TATGATGCTGATGACATACTGATCTAAAAGATCAGAGTATGACGATGACGCACTATGATTATGAAGTTTCTGATCGAAAGATCAGAGTATGATGATGTTGTTTCTATGTTGATGATGTTTCTGATCGAAAGATCAGAGTATGATGATGTTGTTTCTATGTTGATGATGTTTCTGATCGAAAGATCAGAGTATGATGATGATGTTTTTGATCGAAAGATCAGAATGTGATGATGATTATGATCGACAGATCCGAATATGATGATGATGATGTTGTTGTTGATCGAAAAGTCAAAGTGCTGAAGATGTTGCTGATCGAAAGTTCAAAATGCTGAAGATGTTGTTGCTGATCGAACAGTCAAATTGCTGAATATGTTGCTGATCGAAAGGTCCAAGTGCTGAAGATGTCGTTGCTAATTGAAAGATAATAAAAAAAAGCTGAAGATGTTGTTGCTGATCGAACCAGTCAAAGTGTTGAAGTATGTCGCTGCAAATTGAAAGATCAAAATGCTGAAGATGTTGTTGATGATGAAGACTGAAGATTGAGGATGAAGACTACATGATGTTGAAAAGCTTCCAATGATTTATAGATGTGTTACCCTGCTGATGTTGATGATGTCCGCTATCTCTACTATTGTTGTTGTTGATGTAGAATACCCTTCTTGTTAAGGGGGAGTGTTGAAATATTGTAACTTCGAAGAATATTCTTTATGTATCTTTTGTGGTCCCCGATGGTCCAACTGGGAGAACCACTTGTATTACATTGTACCCCGATGCTCCTAATCGAAAGAACTAATAAGATTCATGAGGTAGTCCCCTCTCATTGTAAAGGTGGGTCATCAGCACCCCAGTGTGGTTACTTGAGCCTACATGTGTAACTTGAGCATACATGAGTTAACTTAAGCCGACATGTTAATTGAGTAAACTTTAAGTAAACGGATGAATATAAATATAGGTGAAGTGCTCCTCATTTGAGACACACACACTCACTTGGAATAGCGCACTTATGGAGGAGAGAAGTTGCTGGAGAAGGAGGAGAATCATGTTTTTGATCTCCTTGTTGGTTTTACCTTTTTCCCTTTTGGGGCATCTATATTGAGGAAGCTTTTGCTGGGTTTTTTCCCTTTAGGGTTTTCCCATGATAAATCTGTGTTGTTCTTGTGATACTGTTTCTTTCAGTGATCCTGTTTTATATGCCTTTATTATGAAAAATGAAATGATATACTGATGTCTTAGCTAAGCATATGAAAATTTAATAGACTTTAACCCTTGAACAATAGGAGGGTTACCCACAATGACTTGACATGACTTGTTTACATTATTGAATCTCTCAATGGGAACATCGAGGCATGACATGAATCAATTACATTACAGATAGTTCCCTAAATAAACATCAGGGTACAATACATAAGATATACGAGTGAATACATTCTGAAGTTACAAATACATCAACACTCCCTCTTAACTAGGAAGGTATTCTCTCGACACAATTTATCAGCACAAATCTTATTCTCTGTATCATCTGGATCATCATTGATTTCTTTTCATCTTTGTCTTCAATTCATATTCATATTCAAGGCATCTTCATCTAGATCTAGATCATCACTCTATCTGGATCATCATGACCGGATCTAGATCATCACTCGATCTAGATTATCATTACTGGATCTGGATCATCACTTGATCTAGATCATCATCACTGGATCTGGATCATCACTGGATCTAGATCATCACTACTGGATCATCATCACTGGATCTGGATCATCACTTGATATGGATCATTACTGCTGGATCATCATCACTAGATAATCATCATGGGTGTTATCTCATGATTCTTCTCATCACAAGAAGTTCCACAGAGCCAACCGTTTTTCATGCTGGTTGTAGGCCTAGACTCCATGTAGGTCTTCTTCAGTGCTTATATCTGACCCTAAATCAGAATGGCCATCACTCACATATGACCATGAGAGGAACAAATCCAACATCGTGTCAGAAAGGCACAACCCTTACATTCACCAGCATGATAGGACACAACTACTATCATTTGTGAAAAGGCACAACACTCACATCCACCAGCATGGAAGGACACACATACTACCATCTATGGAAAGGAACAACACTTAAAATCACCAGCATGGTAGGACACACCTACTACCATCTATGAAAATGCATGACACTCACATCCACCGGCATGATAGGACACAACTACTATCATCTGTGGAAAGGCACGGCACTTACAATCACCAGCATGATAGGACACAACTACTATCATCTGTGAAAAGGAACGATACTCACATCCACCAGCATGGTAGGACACACCTACTACCATCTGTGGAAAGGCACATCACTTACAATCACTAGCATGGTAGGACACACCTACTACCATCTGTGAAAAGGATCTGCACTCACATCCACCAGCATGATAGGACACAACTACTATCATCTATGGAAAGGCTTGGCACTCACATCCACTAGCATGATAGGACACGACTACTATCAACTATGGAAAGGCACTGCACTTACATCTGATCATGTGGGAACCAATCCCACAGTCATATCAAAATGGCCCTCAGCCCCAGGCTGAGGATTCCTGGTAACTGACTAGGTACCTCCATTATCCCAGAGAATGGCATCATCACTTATATATGATCATGTAGGAACCAATCCTACAGTCACATCAGAATGGCTCAGCACTCATATCTGACATGGAAGGAACCAATCCTCTCACCATGACAGAATGGCTCAGCCCTTACATCTGACCATGGAAGGAACCAATCCTCTCACGATGTCAAAATGGCTCATGGACTCATCACCTCCCTTTGGAGGGAAGCTCGATCTGGAGAACACCAAGCTTCTCCCCGAAGTACTCAAACTTCACTCTGGTCATTTCTAGCATAGAATCATATCAGGGTTGATTACATCCAAGGATAACCTACGAGCTTCTCCAAGACTGAATACATCCGAGGACAACCTATAGGACTGATTACATCTAAGCAACCCACGAGCTTCGCCAGGGTTTATGCTCAGACAACTTGTCTCATTGGCTATGCTAGAACTCCCTCTTTCGAGAGATCTCGATCTAGACCACATACTAGAGATTCACTACTCCTCTTTGCATCATACAAAAATGCAAGTTAGATCAATCAAATCAAATATTAGTTTTCAAAAGAAACATACTACCTCCCAAATAGCAAGTGGAAACATCGTTTGCCTCAGCTGTACTCAGTGCCACGCAGGATTGCTTCCTGCTACACCAAGAAGTGCTCTTCCTATCAATGGCACGGCCCAATCTGAATCCACATAACCCTCTAGGTTAATATTCTGATTTGCCTCATACTTGAGCCCATACTCAACTGTACCCTTCAAGTACCTCACTACATGATTTGCAACCATCAAGTGAACATGTCTCAATGTGTTCACAACAAAGCAAATATCTGGTCTTGTATTCATCAGGTACATCAAGGAACCAATCATTTGACGATACATCGTAGCATCAACAATCTAAGGTGAAGCAACACTCAATAGCTTCAGGTTTGATTCCATAGGTGTGGTCATGGCCTTACAGTCCGTCATCCTAAACATCTTTAGGATCTCTACCGCATACTTCCCTTGTCCCAAGGAGATTCCATCTGCATTCTACCACACCTCCATGCCTAGAAGTAATTCATCATACCCAAGTATTTCATTTCAAACTCGGTAGTAAGTATCCTTCTTGCAACTTTAATGAGTTCCTCTTTTCTGTCAGGAACAAGTCATCTACATATAACAAAAGCATCACTGGTCTTCCGCCTTCAACCTTGAAGCAAAGGTTGGAATCCGCTTTACTCTCAGTAAAGCCTAGAGTCATCAGTAATATGTCCATCCTGTTGTACCATGTCGAACCTCAGGATCTTCTGCAGTCACTCCCTCTGAAGCTGAGCATCATACTCCCTCTATCTTTCATACTCTATGCACTGAAACATTCTGTACTAGAGTGACAAGTAGCTTCCTCTGCTACTAATATTCTATGTATCCATCTAGGGTCATTGGATACCAAGATCCTCTATATTGAACCTTTTTAAAAGTTTTTCTCGCACCCATCTATGAGCTTGTCATCCTCTATAGGCTTTCATCTTCAACCTTGTATTAAAGGTTCAAATCTTCATCAAGCTCCTCATGTATGTGTTATCTCATGGGTGTCTTCTGAGCTTGTAAAAGGCCTTCTTTCATTTGCACACATGATTCTGCCTGTCATGTGTCTCAACTCCCACTGGTTGCAAATGCCTCTTCATAGTCTATGCCTTCTTTTCATGAGAAGCCTCGTGCTACAAATATTTCCTTGTATCCCACAATGTTTCCATCTACTGCATGATGGAACTACGAACTTCCCTTCATGTATCGATACTACATCCTAGACATCATTCTTCTTGAACTGGTCTTCCCTTTATTCTTGGTTACTTCTTCAGAGATGGAAGGTTCTGCATCAATGATGTCGTTGCATTCGTCATATTATTCTTCATCTTGGATTCTTTCTTGAATTGTCGTCACTTGTTCTTTGGAACAAGTCTCATCCTTCTTTGCTTGTAGGTGATTGTACGCGATATTTCCTACAAGTCAAATGCATTTGTATGGTTAGAAACATTTCATAAGGAATATTCATAATGGAAAATTCTTATGCATAAATACATGATCATGCGACTATTTAAACCAATACAGCATTCATCCATATCTTACGAAAACTTTTCTAGATGCCTTCCATCTCTACCAGGACAACATTGAGATTGTGCACTAATCCAATATGTCAGCAAAGAGGTTTCATTCTAGATAAGTAGCAATGGAGAGTTGTATAGCACCATGAGCTACTTATCCATCACATGCATATTAGTAGTATGTTGTCATTAACGCAAACATTCTATCATGCATAATACATCAACTAAATATAAACAAATGCATAACAAAACAATATCATGAAATGACAATTGAATACTTATCTTTATTTGTTTTGTGGGTAGACTCCATCTTGATTCTTCAGCTTCATAATCTTCTTCATTCATCATTTCTTATCCAAATTCTAAGATGGATAAGAGTTTCTTCAAGAATTGAGTTCTTCATATTCCTCATCGCTTGAGGAATATTCTTTGGATCATGAGAACTTGATCTTCAGTTTCTCCCATCTTCTCTTTTCTTCTTATGAGTCAAGCTTCTTTTTATTGTGTGCACTCTTCCTAGAGTCTACTAAAAGTAATCACTTCATTTCGACACACACTCCTTGAATGAATGAATCCCATGATCCTGGGAGGCCATTCAAGGTGGCTATGTAACATCCTAGTTTTGACCCCGATGCATTAAATATACATGATATATATATATTGTAAATAATCATGGTGTGGAGCTAAAGGCAAAAGAACTACCATCGATTTGGCCATGTTATGTTTTGAAGATCGAAATTGTTACCGATGGAATATCGAGATATATGGCACTTATTAAGTTATGGCATCATGTAACTAGGCATTTTAATTAAAATAACCCCAAACAGCTATGTCAATGCAACTATATTGAAAAGGGCATGGTTTTCCTAAGGATGAGGAGGGGGGAATGTTAAACCTTAAGCCTATGGGGGGAACCATGTGTCAACCACCCATTTAAAAATAATTTTTGTTAGTTGGCACGGTTAATGCTGGGTAGTGGTGGGTGGTAGGCTTTCCCACACACCCACTCCACCAGCCATCCCTCCATCTTCACGTGGGCAAGGAAAATACCACTAATCCATAATCTCCATCATTTTTGGCTGTTGATCCTCAGACAAATGGTTCCCTTGCTCACACACACATAGACGTTTGGTTCATGCTCTCATGCACGGGGTCTTGGTGGTTTTCACTCATGCAGAGCTGGAAAATAGGGGGCTGTCACCCACGATTTTCCTAGTGGAGGAGCCATTTGCGATTTCTGCTGGGTGTACGTTTCCTCACCGGTGGTGGTCTATGTATGTTCTTCCTCCTTTCTATGCATAGAATGGTTTTTCCCTTTTTTTGTCCCATTAACGGACTGTGTAATGATCCCGTTGCTTCGTTGTGAGGTCGGGTTGTTGCTCTTCCCCTGATCTGTGGTTGCTGTGAGTTCACCTACATTTTGTTGGTTGTGTTTTCCTTCACATCTTGGAAGTTATTGTAGGTTATAGTTGAGTCATTTTGGCCATGATAGGGCCAAGAACGATTCTGGTATTGATTTCCCCAGTCAAATCCGTAATTGCTGGTTTCGCTACAAGCATGCAGTGGTGGGTCTTCGGACTGTGTTGGAGTGGGAATGAGGGCTTGGTTTGCTTGACAAACCTGTTGGGTTTGGGAACCACACAAACAGAGCTAGAGGGATGGATTTATTCTCCACAACCCCTGAATAGCACTAGAAGGGAGGTCAAGGCCTGAGGGACTGTGTAGCAGAGAAGGGACTAATTTCCTTGTGTTGGGTGTGTGTGAGTGTCCTAGAAGTCAAGCTAGTTCTAGTGTAGGAGTTCTTAGCTCTTCAATGAGCTCACCAGCTTAGCATTTATCCTTTCCCAGCTACTAGATGGCTTGATAAACCCAACTATGTTGGCTTGGCTGATCCGTTGTTTGCCTAAGAAACCCAACTGTGTTGGCTTGGCTGTTTTGATATCCTTGGCTATGTGTAAGCCTACTAGTTCCTTATTCCTCAGGGAATCATTCTCAGCTCGGGGTGGCAGCATTACTGAGAGATTAAGGAGCACGATGGCCTAGGGTTGGGTGGAACGTTGTAGTGATGTAGCTAGTTGCAGGACAGTTCTTATAAGATAAGTATTCTTGACTAATCTATTTTTGCAATCATATTTACTGTTAATGAATTATGATGATGGACGTGTTGAATGTTGAATTGTATGTTTGCTTTCGCTGAGTATATGTATGATTATGCATCTTAATATGTAGTATGTTCAAGCATTTCAATTTTTTAGATGTATGTACATGTTCATGGGGTGGTTTTCCTGGATGTTTGGTGTATGGTAGCGTCCTCTTCGCCAGTCGGAGGGTCAGGGAGGTTACAGTGTGGCATAGCTAGTCGAAAGGCCACCCGACAAAATATAGTCGAAAGAAATTTGTGAAAATTTTCTCTAGGTGTTCGTCGGTCGTCGGTGGAGGATAGTGGTTGTGGGAGCCACAGTTTCGGCAGAGATCATTCGATGCGGCGGAAACATCAACGGAAAATAGAAGAAGATGGAGCCAATGGAGTCGGCCAAAGATAAGGAAGTTTTCGTCGAAAAGTAGATAAATGGATCGGCGGAATTTTGTTGATCGACCAGCCAAAATGTAGACGGAGATCCCCTGAAGACTGTCGAAACGTCGGCAAGAATTAGTGGATTGGGTCGCCGACGCTGTGGAGAGAAGATTAAAGAGAAAAATTTTAAAATTTTCTAAGTCATGAAAACCATCATCGAGCAACGAAGTTTAGCTGATTGGATCATTGATGAATAGGTGATGGAAACGCCAATACGACAGTAGGAAAAAGGTGAAAGCGTCGAGGAGAAAGGAGGAATTTTCATTGAAATTCTCTTAAGTGTTAAAGATTTCGGTGAAACTTTATGGTCTAGACCGCCGATACTGTTGGCAAAATTTAGTTGATGGCACAGCCAATGCGACGATGAACAAAGAAGGAAGTTTTGACGAACTGTCGACAAAAATTAGTTTATGGAGTCACCGATGCGTTGGAAGACGTCGACGAAAGTTATTTGTTCGGATTGCTGAAATGTCAGCGGGAAATAGTTAATGAGACCGCTGACATGTCAGGAGAGATTAGTTCATCTATTCGCAGACACCATAGAAGAAGTTAGTGGTTTGGTCCACTGATGGGCATCGAAAAAATTTAGTTGTTTGTGCATCCGCCGTTGCGGCTGTCTAATGGACTATCCTTCCAATGGATAGAGGCTTCAACTTTCAATAATGGACAAAGATTCTGACAACCAATGATTTTATGGTCTACAGAACCCGCATTGGGATTACTACCAGCAATGGCGGATACCAACGGAACTATCCGCCCGAGGGATAGTGTTTCCAATCACTGATGCCGCATGCTGGGTGTTTTTTAGACCGTCTATGCCACAGTGGTTAACTATTCCGACTGCCGACGGGTGGCCCGCGGAAACCATAGTGATTTTGCTACCCGTCGTTGCGGCCGCCCAAGGGACTATTCACCCAATGAACAGTGCACCCGACTGCCGATACATTGAAATATTATAGTTGTTAAGGTCGTCGATGAGTGCCAGAAGAAATTTGTTGTTTGGATCATCGAAGTATCAAATAATTAGTGGGGAATAGGTTTGATTGGGCCAAAGGAAATTTGGGTTTTTCAAGTGGATTTCTTAGCAAATTCCAAATGTTTTTCAGTGGCTTGTTACGGAGAGAAATTCCTATGGCTTGGGGTACCACAACAGACAGCTAGACTCCAGAAATCAATCTTTCCCAATATGCAATAGAAATAAACAATCTAACACTAAAGGATCGAACCTCGTACCTTATTCCGGACGGTTGTAGTAGATCCCCGTTGAGCTTTCCAATCTTCAGCTTGAATTGTTATAGCACGTCCTCAACAACAAGTAAAAAATACAAGCATACTATATTTCATGGTGTTAGATCTATTCTAGTATATATAATCAATAATGTATAAGCATTTGACATATTCCAATGGATGCAACATTCATTCAAATACACATTACTGGACAGGAAAAGATATTTCTATTAATAAGAATCAGAGATTACAAGTGACAACCTCTGACGGCACGTCTGCGAATCGGAGAAACTGAATCCCCCACTTGGGCCTCCACCACCTCAATCCTCCATCACTTCGATAGCAAGCTTACTAGTGAAAGGCAAGCTTGGGAAGAACACAACAGTGCTCCAAGGGACAAAGGGATGCAGACTCAAGCATAAATCTTGGCAACAATGGACTATAGTTTTGTTACTCTCAAAGTTCTCTTATGCTTTCAATGTACCAATGGGTTACTTATATAGTTCTTCAAAGGGATACTGAAGGGTCGAATCCGTGCGATCTCAAGGCATATGGAAGGCCAAGAGTCATATGAGTCGGATCCAAGTCAAGTAACAGTCCAAAAGGATTTGGATTTATGTACACATCCTGATGTATGCGACTATAGGGGAAAGATCCGCGTATGTACGCTGATATCAAGGGAAAAGCCGCGTATATCAATATTCTAATGTTTTTAGGGATGATCAAGGTAACATCAAAAGATATAAAGTGGTCCAAAGGGGCTAATGAGTCTGCAGCGGGACAAGGGAAGGCCATACAATGTGTGATTCACCTAGTGTGGTGAAATCCAAGGTAGTGAACCTTTGTTCCAGAGGTGGGCCAGGTCATGGACTCACGATCGATGAGTACATAGTAGTGTACTGCTATCCAGAGACCGAGAAGGTGGGGAGCCAAGTCCCCATCAATGCTATACAGGTGCTGGGCCTAAAGGCCATTCTACTGACACTGGGCAGGATAGCAGGGCTAGCATCACTCCATCAGGCCTCACGAGCCCAGATGTACTATGCGGTGGAGTGTATGGTACCGACCGTGTTTGACTGGAGCACTACACTACTGGGCAATATGAAACATCAGCTCAATGAGTGTAAGGCAGCCAGGATTCGGAACTTCGGGTTCAGCAGTATACTGAGCACGTTCTTCTTTGAGCGGGTTCCAGGACTGAGTCCTAGAGTGGATGTTCCTCTCCACGGGGCTAGAGATCCGGCCCAACAACGTTGGGCAGATGCGATGCGCAGACTGGGGGGAGGTAGGGTGGCCAACCCCTATCCAGCCGACTTTTTCCCATGGTGGCGACGATAGATCGTCGCTATAGATGACTACCCCTATGGGGTGATAGATTTCCGGGGTGATCCGGACATGCCATTACCACCAGGGTCAGCATACAGAGACATAGGTGACGAATCTCAACCCTCACTCTCTTTTCTTTTAAAATTTTTTGAATTATTTAATTTTTTTTTGTGTTTTCTTGATTATATGAAACCAAAAAGACATGTTTTTGGGTGACAATGCATAGTGACATCTACCTTTCATGTGCAGATGTGGGTCCATGGAGACCAGAGGGCTTCCCACGTCACAGATGGAGGGGAAGAGGAGACGACGTCACTGGTGTGGATGCGGAGCGAACGCTCCAGAACATTCATACCAACTTTGTGCGACTGACTCACAGGGTTCCTATGGCGCAAGTCGAAGACTTGCCAGAGGCTATGCAGCGACAGGTGGTGGGTGTGCCACGCGCATGGGTGCGCTTGTTCCGGTGGCTAGCTAGAGCCTTAGTGACATATCTTGATCACAACCCCCCTCCTCCACAGGACTAGACATCTAGGAGCATATCTCTCTAGTACTACCGTGTATATGATGGAAGCTGTGAAAGCTCCACTTTTGTATTATGACACTATGTATTACCACATTTTGATGTATATATAAAAAGTTTTATTGTGATCGGCTTATTTATTTACATGTGTAAAAGTGCGTTTATGATTAATTTATAATGAATGAGACAAATGCCAATCTAACACGTAGATAGCATATGAATCAGCAACTTGATTATAATTTCTAGGAATGTGTATATATGTGATACTCTCAAATTGTCATTCTAACAATCTTACTCGCAAGAATCTCCTTAATAACGTAGGATCTCTAACATG
>LPNX010481023.1:163559-186269 GCA_001517045.1 Pseudotsuga menziesii
GCACTCAGTAATGATTTTTTTAATGAAATTTTGGAGTTGTTATAATCACAACTCAATTTAGTGTTAATTCAATATAATCATTTGTGGTAGACAAGGTTGATATAATTGTATGGTCACCTTGGTTAGATATAGTGGGTACCTTCATGATCAACACAACGAAAAAGTTCTTGTCATTTCTTTATAAATAGAAGAAAACCATATTCTCAGATGTTACACTGAAATCGAGTTCAAAGGTGGTGTCGTCTGAAGACTTCAAATACATATCAAGGATGATTTCACAAGAAGATCAAAAATCAAGATAGAAGAGGCGGGAAGAATTAGACAAAGTCGTCATGGACAAAATTGATTATAAAAGAACTGAAAGGTAGCTAGTAAGAATGTCTTGGATTCTTGTTTGAATTCTGATTTTTTCTTGTGAAATATTTGGTTATAATTTCTGAGTCTTATAGTAAGTCCATGGAATTCTACTTTACGTGGTCAATTGATCTAGAAGGATATTGGTAGCTACCCACCTATTCCTATTGGACCCCCACCATTATTTCTTTCAGTTTTCCAGTTTCCTTAATTGTAGTACAATTTACTATTTTTGGTATTTTTGGGGTCCTAAACTTTCGGAGCCATTTTGAGGCCCTAAACGACATTTTTTCGGCATCAAATGGTCGAGAGAATACGAGTCCATTTCGGGCTTGATGTTTTCCATTTATGGATGTAGTTCTTAAAAATATATTTCTAACGATGTATCATGCGTGTCAAATGGAGGTAGTTTGCTAAAGTTGACTACAACCATGTTACAGAGTTTGGTAGACCTCCAAATCCAAATAAAGTATGGGCATCAGACAACAAGGACAGAAGGGAGTAGGAGAAATTTGCACAAGAAGAATGTAAATCTTGACCCAAGGAAGAAAGGTTTCAAGCCTTCTCATTTTTGAACTCAGCAAAGGCAACCATCACAAGTTGTGTTTAATCCAGCTAGAGTGATGGGGGGGAATCCAAGGAAACCACTCAAATGTTGGGGATGCGGAGGAGACCATCTGATTAAGTACTGTCCACATTGGAGTGGGAATGAAAGTCAAGTCCACAACACCCAAGGAAATGAAACTATGGGCCATGAAGCAATAACCATTCCTAGAATTTGTGTAGTGTTAGAGGACCGCTAGATAGATCATCAATCGAATGTGGTGGAAGTTGACAGTGAGATTGTTGAGCAGACTATTTTTGTTTTGACTGACCATGTATCCACTCATAGCTATGTCACCCCTAGAATTGTGGAGGTGTGCACTTTGAAGAAAACAAAGCATAGAAAGTCATGGTTAGTTCAACTAGGCATTGGAACCAAGAGAAAGGTTAGTGAAGTGGTAGAAAAACGTCCATTGGTCATGAATGGGCTAGTCACTTGTGCATATCTGAATGTTTTGCCACTTGGTTCCTATGATATTCTCATTGGAATGGATTGGTTGGAAGCTCACAGGGTTAAACTTGTTTGTTACAATAATACTTTTGAATGCATGGATGAAGAAGGAAACATAAAGGTTCTGAAAGACATTCCAAAAGTGATCTCTAGTAAGCAGGCTTCAACAATGCAGTGAAAGAAGTTCTCTGGGAAATGTTGTAGAGTGTATGCAACCCATGTTTTGGAGGAATCAGAGAATGAAACTTCCAAGTTGGAGGACATTCATTCTTTCTGGGAATTCAAGGATGTCTTTCCTAATGAAATTCTAGGGATTCCTCCAAAGAGGGACATTGATTTCACAATTGAACTTGTGCCAGGAGAAGCACCAATGTCCAAGACACCCTAGAGGATGAGTACACTAGAAATGCTAGAGCTGAAGATGCAAATGTAAGAGTTGATGGAGAAAAAGTATATCAAGTCGAGTGTCTCTCCTTGGGGAGCACCAGTTCTGTTTATGAAAATGAAATATGGTACACTCTGGTTGTGTATTGATTACAAGCACGGGGACTTCAGTTAGTGAACCTCTCACATAGCATGTGCGATCATGGGATATTAAAGAATACCCTTAATTTCGAGTGATATTGACCCAAACTCTTTTTGTTGAAACCCCCTCCCAATAGTTAAAACCTCCTCCCCACCCCTTTGTATACCTAAATCCTTATAAACCACCCTACCCACCCCCACCTTAAACCCCTCATCCCCCCAATACCTGCAATATATTGGTTCAATTTTTGATAATTTTAAAACCCACAATATGAACTAACGTGATAGGATATTGGCCAACAAGTGAAGCCCCCATGATTACAAGTAGCCGAAAAAAGTCACTGTGAAGAATAAATACCCTTTTCCTAGAATTGATTACCTCTTTGATCAAATGAGAGGAGCAAAGGTATTTTCCAAAATTGACTTAAAGTGTGGTTACCATCAAGTAAGGATCAAAGATGAAGATATTCACAAGACAACCTTTAGAACAAGGTATGGACACTATGAGTTTGTAGTGGAACCATTTGGTCTCAAAAATGCACCAGCTACATTCATGTGCCTTATGAATAGTGTCTTCAACATGTACCTTGACAAGTTTGTTATTGCTTTCCTTGGTGACATTCTTACTTATTCTAAGAATGAGGAAGAGCATGAAGGACATATGAGATTGATATTGAAATTGCTCAGGAAGCATAAGCTGTATGGAAGGTTGAGAAAATGTGACTTCTATTCAGATAGGATTCATTATTTGGGTCACATTATCTCACATCACGGAATATATGTAGACCCTGAGAAGATTGAGGCCATTATGAATTGGCCTACTCCAAGAAGGATGATAGATGTGATACCTTTTAGGGGGCTTATAGGATATTATAGGAGGTTCCTGAAGAATATTCTACATGTAAAGTTCAGTATATGTATAGGTTGAAGAGGCATGCATGCGAACTTGTAGTTCCATAAGAATATGACCCTCATGTGTGTGTACACTCATATCATGACTTCCTAAAGACTGTAGGTAGAATGACTTGGACAGGTAAGTAAGGTTGTACCCAATGAAACTAGGGAAGAAATATGCCATATGTTATGAGAAAGATCTCATGACTGAAATCTAACCTCTGAGCATAATAGATTTTAAATTTCAAATTTCAAATTTTTGTTGTTGATTTCTATTGACTGTTTGGCTGATTTAATTAGTGTCAAGATGACATGTTGTATGTGGATGTCCAGGTTTTTGGAAGCATGTGTGAGTAGTGGAAAAATTATCCCACCTGCAAAAGCCAAACAATATGAGGATGGCCTGATGGTTGCAAAAATCTTATTTTCTGTAGGATGCAGAATTGTGAATTCAAATTTTTATTTGACTATCAATGTTATTGATCGTTTGATATTTGGAAAATCTTATATGCATGAAATAGATTTGAAAATATATGATTGAAATAATGACATCTCATGTGAACTGCATGCTTGTATGTAACGCATGTGAGATGATGAAAGTATGCCCTTGGGGTACATATCTCCTCGAAAGGATGTGTTTGGGATACATAGCTCCTTGGAAGGATGTACTTGGGGTACATAGTTCTCGAAATGTTGTACTTAGAGTACATAGCTTCTTGGGAGGATGTGTTTGGGATAGATGGATCCTCTGGAAGGATGTACTTGGGTAAATAGCTTCTCCCCCCGACCAGCTAAACACCGATATGCATCACTGGGGATGCCCATGGTGTAAGACATCTGGTTAGACTTATTTCTGCACCTATTCATGCTGTAAGGGGACTGTCATGAGAGTGGGGGATTCGTGAAGAGAATAACCCCTAGGTATTATGGTGTCTAGAAAGGAAGTGCCTAAGCTTGGTGAGCACTTGGAGGAGGTGCTAGTGACTTAAGCCAGAGCTGCCATTGAGCACCCAAGGAGGAGTTAGGATCTGAAGCGGGATTGACCAGATATCAGTTAAGAGATGCTATATAGATAAGTATTTGATTTACTTAGCAAATTTCAGTTGATTTCTGTAAATACACATATGCATATGATGCAACCATGAATTTGAAAATCTTGTTAAAGATTGCATCCTATAGGAATGAATATGACATGTGAGTTAATTCATTTTGGCATCCAGAAAGGAAGCACCTGAGCTTGGTGAGCACCTAGAGGAGGTGCAGGCTATTAAGCCAAAGCTACCAATGAGCACCCAGAGAGGTGTCAGGCTCTGGAGTAGAGATGTCAAATATCTATTGAGAAATATTTTCACAGGTGATCTGAGGCTTGCAAAAACATGGTTACCTTTCAATGCATACCTTAGAGAGCACAAGAAGGGGTGGGTACGCTCGAAGGACTGTATAGCAGAAAAGAGGTACCATCCTTGTGTGGGGTGGGGTAGGTCTTGTGGGTGCCATGGTTGTATAAAGACAAAGCCTGATACATGTGGAGCCAAAATTATATGCTTATGTAGATAAGTATTTGGTTTACTTGGCGGCTACTAGTTGATTTTATGTCAATATACATGTGCACGTGATTCATCTATGATTTTGAAAAATCTTGTGAATCTAACGTGAGAATTGACTCATTGCTTGGGACTTGAGCATAGATACTATTGGTTTCCAGAGACACTGGATATGTTCCAAGCTATAGAGGAGGATTCTCCAAGACCATAATGAGACTGGTGGTAAGGACTGATGCATGAAATCAAGGACTTGGAAGAGTTCCATATCATGCCATTGTACAAGTGAAGGTGCAGTGGAAGCACCACGGTCCCAATGAGGCTGCATGGAAGCTGGAGGTTTCCATGCGATTGACACCTACAATTTGGTTCAATTTTGCGAAGCACTCAGGGCAGTGCTAGTGTAGCTTCTTTGTTCAATTTTTGTAAAGAACTAAGGACAATTCTATTGTAAGGGGGAGGGGAATGTAATACCCCGGATTTGACCCCTAGGGGGTGGGGAATGTGTGCACCAGTTTTGACCCCATGGTATTTAATTGTACATGATGTATATATTGTATTGAGATTATGGCATGGAGCTCAAGTCCAAGGACTTGTCATTGATCTGGTGTTTTGTATAGGTGATCAAGGTTGATACCTATGGTTCTGGTGCTAAGTCAAGCACACAGCATTTTGAATATCATGTAAATGCACAATTTAATAAAATACCATAGCTAGCTATGGGACTGCAACATGAAAGACATGGGGGCATGATTCCACAAGGGATAAGGAGGGGATTTAGTTAAAACCCTGATCCAATAGGGTGTGACCAAATGTCAATGGGGAAACCCATGAACCCTCATGTACCTTTTTGTCTTCTATCCTCAATCATTCATTTCTTCTAGAAGTTGGTTGAGGAAGTTAATTCCTTGGGTAGAGCAAGGCATGGCAGTCTTATTGCTTGTCTGAGCAACCCTACAAGTTTGCAGTTTGGGAATCCATGATATTTCCTCTAATGCAAGGAAGAATGTGATGCATTCCAGTCCATCTTTCCTAAATTGATGGGGAAAGGTTTTGTTGTTCTTGAGCGTGGGGGTTGTTAATTATTCCCAAACATTCTACCATTCTATCATGGGAGACCATTTGATCACTCATGAATTGTTCACTCTCTAGAGTCACAGAGAAGGTCTCTGTTAGTGGATCTGTAGTGTGGTTCACTATTTGGAGTTGTTCAGTCCATCTACATTATGTTACAGAGCGGTCTGCAAACCCATTCCTCTGTGTTGCAGAGTGATTGAAGCATGTGAAACCCAATTGTATATTTCCTTGGTTCGGAAGCCTATGAAACCCAATTGGATGTTGGCTTGGCTGAGCAGCTTGTGAAACGCAATTGGTAGTTGGCTTAGTTGTGTCCTTTTTTTCATTTGTCCATGTGTGTAATCCTTGGTTGGATGACCTGTGAAACATAGTTGTGAGATGGCTTGGGTGTGTAGCCTGTGAAACCCATATGTTAGATCAGTTGGTCCTTAATGTGAATGTTGGCTTAACTATGTACAGTATGTAAAACCCAACTTCCTACTGGCTTGGTTGTGTATCCTATGAAACCTAGCAGTGATTTGGCTTGTTTCTTGGACAGTGTGTGAAACCCAATAGTGAGATGGATTGGCTGTGTAGCCTGTGAAACCCATCTATTGGCTTGACTATGTGTTATGTTCTGGCTATGTATGAGTTTGTTGTTCCCTAGTTCCTTGTGGAAATCATGCCCAGCTCAGGGGTGGAAATGGTATTGAGAGATTAAGGAACACATTGGCTTATGGTTATATGGAACGTTGCAGCGGGATAGCTAGTTGTGGTACAACTTCGACATCAAGATAAGTATTATATGTTGTGTTATTTTTGCAATGTATTTGCTTATGAATTGTTATGTTCATGTTGAATATTTATGGATTATTTAAGTAGAAGTTTACTTTTGAATAGTTCCTGCATTTGCATCTATGTTTGGCTTATATGTTCAATGCATTTTTTCCTAAGTCCATGAAGGTTGGAAGCCTAATTACAAAGTCAGAATACCTCTGATTTAGTGTTTCCTCCCCTTGGAATCCTCCTAAGGAAGGAGGAAGGTGGAAACCGGATAGAGCAGTTGAATAGGGAAGAAATGTTGTGCTCCACACCCCAAGATCTACCTGCGAGAGGCAGAGGGTGGAAGCAAAAAAGTGCAGAAAATTTCTAAGGAAAAATTTAACCTTCCGATTTCCAAAGTCTGAGGTCGAAAAGAGGAAGTTGGAAGTGAAAAAAAAACTAGGGTCAAAAGTTAAGTTTTTCGATTCCTGAGTTCCACACTGGAGGTCAGAAATGTGTAATGTGTAATGCAGAAATGAGGATAGAGGTTCTGCCATATGATAGTTTTCCTACTTCCGAGTTCCAAAGGAGGAAGGTGGAAGGGTGGAAGGAGGAAGGAGAAATATGGCTAAGTAATTCCGTCAAGAGGTTATGTTTCCGAATTCTGAGTTTTGAAGGTGGAAGTTGGACGTGCGAAAGGTCGAATAATGGTTGAACATTTCTGCTGAATGTTAAAGTCCTGATTTCCGAGTCCTGAGGTCAAAATGCGGAAAGCGGAAACGTGGAAGGTGGAATATTGGAGGAACGTTCCGTTGAATGTTAAAGTCCCAATTTTCGAATCCCGATGTCGAAAGGAGGGAAGCAGAAGGGCAGAAGGTGGAATATTGGCTGAAATTTCCATCGAATGTTATAGTTCTGATTCCCAAGTATCGAGTTCAAAAAGGAAAAAGTCAGGAAGTGCATAAGGCGAAAGTTGGATAATTCATGCGGTCTAAACCTTGAGGTTTTCATTCCTGAGTTTCAAGGTCCGAAATGCAGAAGCAAGAGTGCAGAAAGGGAAAGGTTAGTGTGAAAATGATAAATTCAGGGCAGAAAAGGAATTTTCGATCGCAAAAGGGATATGTGAAGGGATAAATGATGATCATGATGCATGACTATGTTAAGAGAGAGAAATGATAAGTTTGAAGTTATTATGCATATCAGTCAGGTGTATGGGTACCAGGATTCATGGACATCAAGGTCTCAAAAAGTGTTGAAGAGTGTGTTAACATCCATGCCCTGCGTCTTGAAAGGAGAACAAGTGTTCTTGAAGCAAAATTTTAAATAGTTTCACATTATGAGGTATGGGGACATTACAATCATGAAACATATTAAAAAGCCTTTAGATATGATTTATAACATCATATAACAATCAAAATATAACGTACTTATCTTTTATTGATTTTTGTTGGCTCCCTCTTTATCTTTGCACCCTTGTGGAGAATACGAGAGTCCTTTATTCACTTGAATGAAAAAACTTCTTTGTAGTGAAAGGATTTCTCCCCTTCTTCACTATTTCCATGAGGACAAGATTCTCATATTTAGTGTACAAAACCTTGCTTTGGATGCTCCCCTCTTCTTGAATCGATGACTTCTTAAAAATATTGGTAAATGTATCAAAACACTCCCTTGTAGTTTTCAACGGAATAATCATGGACATGAGATTGCCCTTAACCGAATCAAAGATGATATGCTTGGCCTTTTATTTATTCTTCTTGAAGTTGATTCTCTAGTCATTGGTGGTAGGATCCTTTACCATTGTGGATGCATAACCATCAAGGTTATGCTCTTTAAGAATATTCAATACCCTTTCCTTCCATGTGTTGAAGTTGGAAGTACATTCAAGGAGGTCTTCCGATTGAATGAATATCAATGTCATGGTTGCAATATTTTTCTCAACTCTTCAAGATCTATGTAGGCGTATCTTGGTGCACAAAACCAAGCTCTTTCGCACCCTATGATCTGATACCATGTTGATGTTTGTGCAAAATAGGAGATGCTTTAACTATAAAAATTTTATTGATCAATTCTAGCACATATGATTCTCATAAATCAGCCACATATATCAGTCATAAATAAATCTCATACATAAATCAACCACATAAAACAATCAACCATAAGAGACAAGATGTACCCTAGAAAAACCCTACAAACACGGAGGATGAAAAACCCAACAATTCTTTGAGGATCATAGAATGGTTTACAACACATAAGTATATTTCCTGATAAGAGATATCACCTCAGCAGTAGATAAGATATATCCAATGTAACACTACAAAAAACACGGGAGGTTGTCGTTGTTTAAATAGAAACAATGTAAGGTGTCTTTCTCCCTTTTACTATCGTGATTCAAGTTATGTCGCTAATCTTGGTTGTTGTACATATTCCTATGCATGTATAAACCCATCCTGCAACTTTTTCTATCTCTCTCTCTCTCTCAGGTATGTAGAGACCCTCATGTAAGGGTCACTTTTGTTTCATTTGTTGACTTGCCTCTAAGAGGCATAAAATGTTCTGAAATCCAAACATTTGAACATAAGGAAGGTCTCAATTCACCAAGTAATTTATAAGACTTGTTAATTTTTGTGTTGCACATTAAATCGGTTAATGCTACTATAATTTTGTCTAATTACTCATATTATTGCTGGTACTTTGTTGATTATATGTTTGCATTTGTTTAATGTGTGTTTCAATTTTAACTCGGTCGTATTTGAAAGTGGTATAGTTGAAAGAGATGAAAATTATATTTTACTTTATCAGATCTAAGCTTCTCGACTGTACTATTTAGTTTTTAGTAATAATCTTGTAAAATACAATTTTTACTTATCTACTTAAAACATTTTTTTTAACAAATCACACCCTCTTTGGGAAAATGCTAAGATTGTCACAGAGATGGAATTCTTGAATGCTTAGAAACAAGTGTAGATGTCATCATTTATGAATCAAACCAATGTTTGTTTGTTCTTGTGGGCATTTCCTAAAAGTAGAAAGTTCAACATAGATTCATTATTGAACATTTGAGTTTATATTCGAGGGATGGAATGAAAAGATGCTTTTGGAGAATTGTTACAACTTCTAAGTTGTACTCTCTTAACTCTTGCATGTGACCCTTAGTAAGGAACTTGTTTAAATTTTCTATTTTCATAAACCTCTTCATTGTTTTGTTGTAGCATCTTTTGGTAAAGCATGAATTTTGTAGAAGCAACAACACTTGGAATTCACATAAAATGCCTCACACTAAAAATTCATACATCCAAGACTTAATTTTTTTCATTTGATACAAGCCACTCCTTAAATTGTCACTCATTATTCCTTACTCTTTCCCTGTCTACTCAACATAACATACTAAATTTGACATTTCTAATAAGTGTAGGTCCAAATGAAAGTTTCCTTTGAAAATAAATGCAAAGGTACACTCCCGCATCAAAAAAATTTCGGGTATACCTTTTCCTTTTCAAGCAATCCCCTTGATTAAATATATTAAAGTGTTTCTTGGAACTATTATTTTGTCCTTTAGGTTTCTTGCCTCAACTCTTATTTTGGAAGTTATATTTGTGACTAGGATACCTAAGATATCCACAAAACCAACAATTATTATTGAAATGGATGTTCCACATGGTTCTCCAGTACATACAGATTCACGTTCAATTTCAATGGTATGTATTGTTTACATGTTATAAAAGTTGTTAACTAAAATCGGTAGACTCTTAATTTTAATTTTTAATATATGTTTTTATCTGGTAATAATTTATGTAACATATATTCTTCCTTTTCTTTGAAAATATTATAACTTGTTTTTTAGTGCAGTGTTACATAGTTATATCCTCTCCTTTTCTATTGGTTCTATCAATGTTATTTACAGAGGTCTAAAGTTTGCTATTTGATATTAGGGAGTCCAATTTATTGAAATTCCATACCTTCCTATGTTCAACTAAGCTTAGAACCTTCCCTCTGCGGTATCAAGCAAGTATCTTAGAGTTGTAATTAAGTTGGTTTGATTATAGGGAAATCTCCACACTTAATCATGCTTGAGTCATAGGAATATTGGGATGGGTGACCTCTTGAGAAGGCCTAGTTGATGTGTTGATCCAGATGGAGATCAGTGGCTACCCACCTATTCCACTGGCTCAAAACAATTGTCCATTGTGGCAGTTTCCTAGTTATTTTTTTACATTTTTTCAAGTCCTAAACTTTTGGGGCCATTTTGAGGCCCTAAACGACGTTTTTTGAATATTAGGGGCCAAATGGTTGCTATTAGCATCCATTTTGCCAACCAAACGTTGTAAATCTTAGAAATACCTTTCCAACGAGCTATCGAACACCCAAATCGAAGATTGTATGCAAAAGTTATGACCCCGGGAAGTTCACTGTTCAACTTACCACCTTGGGGCCGCAAACTTTATGACGGTTCATCTTCTAGCGTTATGTTTTGGAATTTTGGGGTTCTCACCTCATTCTTATTATAAATAGGCCCCTTTGGCCTCATTTTGTATTCAACTTGGCACGAATGAGCGTAGCAGTCACATCTCTTCTCAGAGATATCTACCACCATTCTAGCAATTGTATTACAGTCTGTTCTATTTCCGCCATTTAATAGAATATGTGTTTACTGTATCTTTGTTATCTTTGCAAAATGTCTTATATTATGATTCTGTATATGTTCTTTCATTTCGTTCATGCATAAATCTAGATCATGTGTGCAATCCTCGGAAGCCTAATTATACTGCACAGGCATTCCCTATGAAGGTGCGTATATGCAGGATCCAGTAGTAAAAGAAAAAGGGGCTTTGCAGTCACTACTTACCTGCAAATCTCTTACGATACCACCACTTTCATTCCTCTTACATACTCTCAATGATTTCAATTAAGACCCTAACCAATGCAGATACCATACATTTCTACACCAACGACTTGTCATGTTGTTTCCACCACTTGGGAGTTATGGAACGTTATGAAGTAACTATATAATCAAATTAATACCCAGAGAAGCTTCCAAGACTATTAATATTGGTTGTCAAAGTTAAGAGAGACTGCGCAGTATTCAATGACATTCAATGCAAAGGTACACTCCAGGGATGATTTTAAGGGACCATACTTATTTAAAAGTGTATAAATGTTGGCGAATATTACTAATTCTTAAAACACCAACTATAAAATGATTGGCGATATTTTTCCAAAAATATTTTAATTTCCAAGGATTTTATATCATTTATATAATAATTTGGCGATTTTTAGGGTGAAATTTTTTTACCCCATCAAAATTGGGCGAAACAGGGCTTCAAAAAATGCAAAATGGTGAATGTTTTTTGGGAGAAAAACATGGAAAAATAGGCCACTGGGCTAAAATTCACCCCTAAAATTATCCCTGGTACACTCCCGCATCAAAAAAAAATTGGGTATACCTTTTCCTTTTCAAGCAATCCCCTTGATTAAATATATTAAAGTGTTTCTTGGAACTATTATTTTGTCCTTTAGGTTGCTTGCCTCAACTCTTTTTTGGCAGTTATATTTGGGAATAGGATACCTAAGATATCCACAAAACCAACAATTATTATTGAAATGGATATTTCACATGGTTCTCCAGTACATACAGATTCACGTTCAATTTCAGCGGTATGTATCATTTATATGTTATCAAAGTTGTTAACTAAAATCGGCAGACGCTTAATTTTAATTTTTAATATATGTTTTTATCTGGTAATAATTTATGTAACATGTATTCTTCCTTTTCTTTGAAAATCTTATAACTTGTTTTTTAGTGCAGTGTTACATAGTTGTATCCTCTCCTTTTCTATTAGTTCTATCAATGTTATTTACAGAGGTTTGAAGTTTTCTATTTGATTTTAGGGAGTCCAAGTTATTGAAATTCCATACCTTCCTATGTTCAACTAAGCTTAGAACCTTCCCTCTGTGGTATCAATCAAGTAACTTAGAGTTGTAATTAAGTTGGTTTGATTATAGGGAAATCTCCACACTTAATCATGCTTGAGTCATAGGAATATTGGGATGGGTGACCTCTTGAGAAGGCCTGGTTGATGTGTGCAAGACTCGGAAGCCTAATTATATTGCACATGCATTCCCTATGAAGGTGCGTATATGAAGGATCCAATAGTAAAAGAAAAAGGGGCTTTGCAGTCACTGCTTACCTGCGAATATCTTACGATCCCACCACGTTCATTCCTCTTACATACTCTCAATGATTTCAATTAATACCCTAACTAATGCAAATGCCATACATTTCTACACCAACGACTTCTCATGTTGTTTCCACCACTTGGGAGTTATGGAACGTTATGAAGTAACTATATAATCAAATTAATATCCATAGAATCTTCCAAGACTATTAATATTGGTTGTCAAAGTTAAGAGAGACTGTGTATTATTCAATGGCATCCAATGCAAATGTATCTCCCAGAGTTAATATATACCTCAAATTTTCACCAGCGTTTCTCTATATAATATGAAAGTATTTTAGAATTGTCACATGAATTTGTAGCTTATATCGATTTAGATTTGCTCTCTTCAAATTGTAGTTGTTTTCCTTTAAACCCTAGTCAAGCCCTTGAAACCCTAGATCTTCTCAAGGTTCAGTAGTACAAGCTTGTAAAATATAAGAAGATGTTTGGGGATGTATCTAAGAAGAGAATATGGAATTGGAATTTAGGAAATTCTAAACATGGACATGAAATTGGTCTTTGATTTCATGTTTGTTTAGCACTTAAAATAAACAATTTTTTTTCCCCAAAACACCTATAGTTATTTGGGATGGAAAATTATATATTTATCTTTTGTTCAAACCTTTTTATTTGTAGTCTAACGATTTCAGTATGCATTTTTTGTAGCATGTTAAGTTTTGGTAGGGATCAACAAATTTTGCAATTGTTTCTAATGATAAAGATCAAATTGCTGCAAATTTGATCAAGAATTGACCCCTTTCAGGTACTTTATAACATCTATGCATTTTACCCTTTCAAGACATTCATAGCATCTATGAAGAATCTAATGAAGAATGTGCCTATTTCATTGCTATTTTCTTATAGCATTATCACACTTCTATTGCAAAAAACCTATCCAATCTAGCAAGGAATCATTTTGTTTCTACCAATGAAATTAAAAAATAATGGCATTGACATCAAGGGAAACTTGCATTTTTTTTATTTGAGTCGAAGAGATTAAATTTTCATCATTTTATAAGTTTCAGATTCTGAGTCTAAGAGTCACAATGTTTTGTTCAATGATTTTGTTCACAAACATTTCCAAATTGGATAGTGGGAATCATTGATCACGATTCATACAAACATGTTGCAAATCCTTGATACTAAAGCTTCACTCCCACAACACATTTTGAATAAGTAGGATTTCTGAATAAGTAGCTAGCACTTTCTAAATTATATTTAATTTCTGAACTCTAGATATTGAAGGCTCACTCCTACAACGCATTTTGAATAAGTAGGATTTTTTAATAAGCAGCTAGCACTTGCCAAATTATATTTAATTTATGATTTCTAGATGCATACATTTATTCTAGTTTAGTTGTAGCAGTTTGTTTTTATTCAGTTTGTGGGAGCATGTTTCAAAATTTGCATTCAATAACATGTCTATATTGAGCTTGTATCTGCATAGATCTGTATCTGTTATTGGTTTTATGCTAACTCGATTTTTCATTATGAGAGTAATTACTCTTTTTTTTTGTAAAATGAAATAATTTAATTCCAAGAACAAACTATTTTAAAGTATTTCGTATTACATTTCATCTTTTGATGTTTGATTGCAATTCTAATAGGATTTCTTTCTCTACATGTACCAAAGAACAAATACAATTTCTTCGGGTTAAAATTTTAATATTTTTAATATTTAAAATATGTTTTGTCAAATGTGTTTGATTTGATCATTGTGTGTTTCATGTGTAGTTGCTCCAACTAGCTATGCAAATCTATTTCCAAGTCAACTGCAACAATTTCTCAAAGCAACGGATTCAAAAATAAAATTATAGTTCGAAAAAGCGAAAGGATCATTACCATTTTAGGGGATGAGGATACAATGTCCTTGTACCTTAAATCCCTATGTTGTCCTGAAATGTTTCCAACACCATATTTTTTTGTTGAACCCGACATGGGATTATTATTGTTCATTTTGTACTTTGATTCGTATCAAACATGTTTTTCCTTTTTATAATTGTTACACCATCAGTTATAACAACACATTGGAGTCTTGATTTTTATGATATTAGTTTTTACCATGCAATGCCAAAATCTGATGTGGTGTTCATTGTAAAGACTAGTTGGCATTGCTCTCTTTTTGAAAAGAAAAGAGACATTGCTCGTCTTTTTAAAATATGTTATCACGTCCCATGCCAAATTGTAATGTGATGTTAATTGTAAAGACTAGTTGGCATAGCTCTCTTTTTGAAAATCTAAGATATCTCATACCTTCTCTTTGTAAAAATGTTAAGTTCAATAAACTTGTAATATATTCCGATTTGCATTATTTGCATCTTTTTAGAATTTGCAGTGACACCAGATTTCTTGCTTTCCAAACTCTGTAAGTCAAATTTAATTACAAACAAGAAAAAATGTGTCACTTGCATGTTATTGAACCAAAGTTTGGACTTTCCTTGACGTTAATCTCTGACTTTTCTCTCTTCATTTATATTTATAAAAAATGATTTTTTCTCAATTATATTAAAATACAAACAAACACAACGCAAAGGGTTTCCAATAATAAAAATGAAAAATGAACAACACCTTGTGATCGGGAAATGGCGAGTGTACACTCTTAAAGTTTAAAATTAGCCTCCATAACTAAAGACATATGGCGATTTTTATGAAATTATTAAATCACTTCCAGTGAGTCGTTGAATGTAATGATAAAGAATGTATCCATGCTGGAAAGTCTTCATTTTGTTTCCCTAATATCACATTCCATTATCTTGTATGCATCACATAATCTGTCATTGTACTCTAATTTTTTTAATGTTTTCATAAAGTGAAATATGTTGAAAAAATTGATGGAAAATCCATGCATGTTGGATGCAATCTAGTATAGATGTTAGAGAAGTTTATCGGTGCGGGCACAAAGATGAAAGAAGCACATTAACCTAGGATTTGGAGTGGCACAACCCAAATTTAACTTGGTAATTTATCATTCTTAACCCAGTCAACCTTGATAAATGACAGATTTTATGAAGAGTCTTTCCTCTGTCGTTTTGAAATAATATGATCCAGGTTTTACATGTAGTTTTCTTATGAAATTCCATAATGCCACTCCCTTCCCCTTTCAAGTTGATGTCTTATCGCTCTACAACTCACTGTCTAGTTTTATAACCAATCCTTCCTATATAAGTGTAGCTTAATACTTGTTCCTTCAATACAAGTTATAAATAAATCTTCTACCTATCATTTGAATGTTAACAATGTTTTCACATTTTTAATCTTTCAAGCCTTTTACCCACGTAGAATTTTTTTAGTTTCTGTGAATCTTGTATTCATGTCAAACTATATGTCCGTCCCCTCAACGTTCCTTTGCACCTCTTAGTGCAAATGCTAGTCATATACTTTATTTTTTACTTAACCATGATTGAGTAAGGTGATATACTTTATTTTTTACTTGTCCATGGTTGAGTAACGTGATATACTTTATTTTTTAAATGTACATGGTTGAATAAGGTGATATAAAGATGGAATTCAATCTTTAAACTCTCATCATTTGTCTTTTTAAAAAAATTAGTGAACAAACATGGTAAAATGTATATCATTTGATATTTTTATGTATCATTGGAGTATTATCATTTGTCAATTTTATGTATATTTAAGTATTGATTATAGCATAATAAAGTTAACTAAAGACTTTTCTTTTGATAAGGCTATATATGTGGATCAAGGATGAACTTCTATAGTTCTCTTAATGAGTGGAGAATGGGGCATATGGTGAATGATTGTTCATGATATTGTTCAGAATGAATCTACTTCATTTGTGATAAGCAATTAATTCGTGATCAAGCTAGCGAAAAATCATGTTGATACAAAGTACCAATACATTATAACACTTTTCATAAAAGGAATCATCAAACGAAAATAATGTCTATCAAAAGATCAAACTTCAAACATTTTAACCAAACCTCTTGGAATAATCAAATTCACTAAGTTCAAAATTAAATTTAGTGTTTTATCAAGACAACTTTTGGATCAAAGAGAGATGGTTAGCAAATGTGATCCTAAAGTTCAAATTAAAACGATAGCTTAGGGAATAAATTATTTATGTAAATGGTCACTTATCACACTTAAGTGTTTATGTGAATAGGTTTCTATGTTAGTTTTTAGAAACTACTTTTACAATTAGAGAAGCTGAGTAATTTATACTCACATCCAGTTGATGTGAGGTGGAATTTGGACCTTAACCCTCACATATAATTTGATGTAATTTATTTTCTCATTAATAAAACCTATATGCTTGAGGACACTTTATCACATCCAACCACCACACCAAAGTTGTGTGTTACTAAGCCTTTCTCTAGGATGGACAAATAAGAACATAGGAATGGTATAATACCTAGCTAATACTTCGAGGATAAGTAAAAGAACCCCACTTACCAATAACAAGATAAATAATCTTAATTTGTTGTAAATTGACCTTATCCAATTCACCCAAAACATCCAAAGTCCCCTTTTGAGTCATAAACAATTGAGAATCCTCAAGGTCACATGTGAATTGACAACTTGTGATACATAATCTAACATGGTGATACACAATCTAACACGATATGGATGAAACTTACTAATCACCAATGGACCCAATTTCCTAATATCGTCCCATACCTAGAGCATTGAGTCAAAGGACCCCATGCAGAAAAAAAAGTCCAACCCGTAGAGATGATAGCAACAAAGTGTCGTCCTCCAACAAACTATTACAAGCCCTTAATGGAGATGGATTAACAAGTATGTCATGTTCCTTTAACCATGTTTTGAATAGTCTAATGCTTCCTTATATCAATCTATACTATCTAACAAAAACCTTATAGTAGATCCAAAAAAATCATAGTAATCAAACTCAAAAACCTTGGATCCCACCTAAAACTTTATGTTGCACATAGAGATAAAATTTCAAGTTTACTGTGTCAAATAAAAAAAAATTATAAATTTTTAAAGAGAGCTTCTTCAAAATAATCCATAGTAGGCATTTTCTTGTCAACGTTTCAATCCGGAATAGAATTCATCATTGGGACAATGAGTCGAAGATAAGAGCTGTAAATCTTAAAATATGCACATTGAGACACCAAATTTTTAATCCCTTATGTTGGCTAGAAAATCAAACTAAAAAGACAAAAAAATCTTATTATTTTAAAATAAAATATTAAAATGTATGATTTACTATAATTGTTTTATATTAAAGCCATTTAATAAAATTGATTAAAAAAATAGAAAATAGAATATTACTTTTTTTTCAATTTTAATATTTTTTTATTTATCTTTTTTAAGAATTAAGATGACTTAATACTAGTTCAAACTTAATAGATATGGAATTCTTCTTTTTTCACTTTTTAAGTTCCTTTTTACTAGTCCATTACCATTAAAGAAGGTCTTGGTAATTGAATACTAATGGCTTCATTTTCTAATGAATTTCAAAATTTTATTGTTTTACATTTTTTTATTATTATTTATTATGATTAAGGGATTCTAATTTGTACTTATTTTTAGTTTATTTTTATTTAAGTTGTTTTGAAGTTTAACTATTTTTATTTCTAAGTGTACATGGTGTTTGGTTTTTAGTGAGTGTCTTATTGATATTGATGCCTCTGTATGGGTACACTCACTTTTGATGCTTGCTCTATGTTTTTTTATTTTATATGAAACAAGCATCTAATTTCTCTAATATAACATTTTCCACATGAACACATCACCTTGTAGACATCTTAGTTTCCATCAACTTAAATAAAGTTGTAACTATTTTTTTTTCTTAAATTTTTTGCAATCTTATTAGTGACTCTTCTAATGTAAAGGAGGTAAACATTTTTATTAGAAGTTTGATTCTTCGAAGGGTAAGACCCTCTTTTTGCTAGTCATTTTTACTTCTCTTTTCTTGTAGCTTATACACGCACTTGAAGACTTTGGTTATGTATCCTTTTCCTCGTTCAAGTTCCTCATCATACTCTTATTTCCCTCATAATTAATTTTTTAACCAAATTATCAACTTAGTTGCCCTTTTGAATATCTCCAAATACAATACCATTTAAAATTTTGTTATAATATTCTCGTGTAATTACTTCTACATCAAACATACTTAGAAAAAAAATATTATAAGTATTCACAAGAAGAAAATCATAAAAAAATAATTTAAAATTTAAGTAACATTCAAAAAAGGAAAAGAAGGAAATGATCATTTAGTAAGACTTATCGGGGCTTTTCATTGGCTAATCACAAAGTAATTAAATGTCTTAGGACATACTAATGCAACTACTTGAGGTTTCCTAAGTGTTGCTTGGATGAAGTTACTTGTTTGGTGCTGTTTAAATATTGTAAGTTTTTAATATTTTTCAAGCACATTATCCATCTTATTTTATTCGGAGTTATATTAGAATCACATATATTAGCTATAGAAATTGCATAATTTGGGTGTTGTAGAGGTATTAAAGTGTTTTGAATCTATTTATAGATTCAAAACACAATTTAAACAAATTCAAATTTGAATTCTATAAAAAAAATACTAGATTCCAACCAAAACCCACAGTAAAGTCCAACGTAGAATAAATAGACTGCTCCGACATGTTTTTCACTGCTATAGATAGATGCAAGCAAGTTGGATGAGGACCATAACAACTCATTAAAGTGGTTGTTTCCTAGTAAAACATGCAATGATTTCTTTCAATTAAAAAAATAAAATATATAAAGTAAAATGTAATTTAAAAACCATAAGTCACCAAATATTTATTCCTCATGCTACTTCAGAATTTAGGGTAAATACCCCAAATGCGAGTGTCTCTTGAAATATTTCGGCACATAGGGAGGTGAACACGTAGCTCTCCACCATCCACCATGTTGATCGCTCTTAAATCACACCATGCACATTTATTTTCTCCAGCATACGAAGTCTAGGCCTTAAGGATTTAATGCAATCGACCTTTCTAAATCTGAGCAGAGTTGGCTATGGTACTATGGCAATCATGCCTCCTCCCAGTGATTTTATGGCCCATTGGGAAGTTGATCATATGTTTTTTTTTAGAGAAAGATTCCATATTTCAAGGGTCTGCATTTGGGATTCTTGCAGAGTTTCCTTTCAACGTTCTAGTGAAATCCTTTCCTCGAGCTGTCACAAAGTCTTTAGCTCTCATATCCTTTCTTTCTTTGTCTCTCACTCACATTGGGTTAGTATTGTTATTCATTGGCTCTTGTACTCAGAAGACAGAGGTTTTAGGTTTCATTCACTTTTTGCAGCAATTATGTCTAGATAGTTTTGTGCCACCCCCTATCATGGAAGCAAAGATCGGGGAAGCTCTGGCAGTCGGGGTTGCAGAGGCTCCACTTATAGCAGTTATGATAGTTCTATCCCTAGGCATTTAAGGAATGTGTTGGACAACTCGAAGGGGGAAATGCTGGTGCAAAAATTGGTTACTCAAAGTTCCTGGGTTTGATGCAGACACTATTGGTCAATCAAGAACATGCTCTCCTGGGTCTGCATGCACACTCAGGAAATTTCCCAAGACAACAATCCTTCTCCATCCCCCTCCCCTGCTATGAATCTGCAGTCCTCTTCCTCATCGGGTCCTTTAGTAGGTCTCCAAACAACTGGAGCACCATGGCATTTTGTTACGCAAGGATCCTTCATTGATTGTGAAAAAACAAACATAAAGTTCCATAACTGGTCACAAAAAGATGCATGTGGAGCGTAAGAGTCCGATGGGCCTCTCCTCCTTTAGGAAAACAAAGGGTCTCCTTGTAAAGGAAGCTCCTGACAATGCTTCAAGCTATGAGAATTATCGGTGCCCAATATTGGAGGAGAAGCCTGAAGATGTAGATACCATATGCAACCCCAAGTAATTTCTTAGTTTTTATGTCTTTAGGTCATCTAGTAGATGTTAGCTTGCTCAAAAGATGCCAATTGTTTTTGTTTATGTTTAAATGCACTTTGTTGTCATCACTAGAGACTGTATAATTTTGTTATGTATTCTTACATGGGCCATATTAGCAAACTTTTTGAATTCCCATTCATAGACCGTTCATATTGGCATGCTTGTTTTGTCACCCCATCCATGGGCAAGTTTTCAAAGGTCAATAATTTGATGTTTTGGATCTATGAGAAGCCACGATCAGCTCTCGAACATCACGACTTTCTTGTGCTTGTACTATTTTTATATCTTAATATAATTTTTCTATAAGCTTAGCAAAAAACAAATTTAGGTTAAATAAGTTGTGACAAAGGAAAGTCACAAATGAATGTCACCCATTTCATATTGGAAAAGACAAACTCTTATAAAGATGTTATACAAGAGCATACTTAGATTGGGCCTATCGTTACTTATCATTGGGAGGCAGAATGGTTTTGATTGAGTCAGTTTTACAAGGGATTCATGTGTATTGGATGACTGTATTCTCTATTCAAGCGTCAATCTTGTCAAGAATGAGAGCAAAACTTTTCCATTTCCTATGGTCGACGTCTTCAGAGACTGGGAAATTTCACCTAGTTGCTTGGGATAAATTATCTATCCCTCGTGATATGGGTGGTTGGGGCTTTAAACACCTAAGCCACTTCAATGTTTTTTTGTGTGCCAAATCGTTGTGGAGATGTATGTTTGGAAAAAGGTTTGTGGGGAAATTTGATAAAGGCAAAATATTTCAAAGGGCTGGATTCAATCTTTTAGATCAGAGATGGATCTGGGGTAAAGTCTGGTAAGAAGTTTTCCTTTTATATCAAACGCTCTGAGCTGGCAGGTAGGTAGGAGTATTCAAATTCAGCTGGGTATTGATTCGATATGTGGGATGGGGGATAATTCTATAATTTCACATGATCTGGTGACGAAGCTGCACTGTAAGAATCTTTTTGTGTTGAAGGACATTGAGAGAGATTCAAGTTTAAAGTATTGGACCGATACTTTGGAGTTGGGTCTGGCAGGTAGTTTTGCCGAAGAATGGGATCGTTACATTTCATCCCCAAACCATGGAAATGTCACTCTTACTGAATCTACCGATAAACTGGTGTGGTCCTACAATCCTAGAGATGGTAAAGTGACAACTAAGCTAGCGTGTCACTCTATTATTTCTATGCATTCTTCAGACGCGTCCGACTGGTGGTCGACTTGGCCGTGGAAAGGAGAGATGCCTTTAAAAGTCAAGCTCTTTATGTGGTTGGTTCTAAACAATAAAATCTTGACTTGGGAGGCACTATAGAATAGGAGATTTGTGGAGATTCAAGGGGCCAGGGAGATGCCTGCTTTGCTTTGTGAATAATGATGCGGTTTTTCATGTATTTGGTGATTGTGCATATTACATTGATTTGTGGCTATTGAATATGAACCATCTGAAAATAGTTCATAATTGGAAGAAGGCTCATGTGGCTGATAATTTAAAGGCCTTGCATATGAGAAAAGTTGGTTATGATTATCTCTCATTCTTTGTGTTATGGGAGGTCTAAAAGAGCAGGAATGCTTCAATATTTTCAAATACTTTTCAAAAAATCGAGGTAACCTATGTCAAAATTCTTTCCTCAGTTTATTGGCATAGAGAGAAATCTGCAAAACTGCAAAGAGATTACTCTTTCCCTTCTTTTGTGCAAGATCATCCTTTGGTTTATTTCGATGGGGCTGCAACAAATGGAGTCTGTGGAGCACCTTTTGTAATAAAATTGGACGATGTCAAGGTGATAAAAGGATGGTTAAAAGTGGGTAGGGGCACTAACACTCTGCGGAAATACTTGGTCTTTGAAGTGGACTATTTGTTGCAACATCGTAGGGTCTGAAAGATATCAATGTAGAGGTGACTCTCAAGTGATAATAAATTGGGTATTGGAAAAACCTCCACGTTGAACTAATCCAGAAGATTGATGAACAAGTTCAATAGCTTGTCTTTCATCTTTCAACCATATTTACCGTGAGCTGAATTCTGACGCTGATGCACTATCTAAACCCAGGGGTTGTTGTGATATGGATGGCAGAATCTACCTTTCTATTTGCTGGGCTGGTATTTGTGAGCACACAGATACTGTGGTATTTTCCAGATAATTTTTTTTGGTTGAAAATTTTGAAATGGTTATGAGCCTTTCTTTTTTTGTTAGATGATCATCAAGTTTGTTTCCGTTGGCTCGTAGGCTTGTTCTAGAGATAAGGTAATCTTGTTTTGAAGTATTTGCAGATCTACTTAGTTATGATGGTTTTTTTGAACACTTTGTTGTTGGTTTCTGTGTATCTGCATTATTAATATTTGCTGATACAACTTTTATTATAATAAAAAGTTGTTTCATTTCTAAAAAAATAAAAGTAAACGCTTCTCGAAAGATCTA